>JAZGTJ010018937.1:0-11166 GCA_036877575.1 Botia almorhae | reverse complement strand
CCTGTAGGCCAAAATTATGGTTTTGTAATGACAGAAATTAATTTACCTTGGTGTAATTGTTAATGCCTACAAACTAATTTGAATTTTTGTCTAATGAAAACAACTTTAGACTGAAAGACTTAAGAAACATTCAAGAAACAAGATAATAAGAAACAGTGATCCCAATTTCGGACAAGTGATCCCAAACGGTTGACAGGTACTGTACATTATAGCCATATCTATGCACTAGAATATCATAAAGCTTTCTTTAACTTTGGCCAATAAGCAACTACCTAACAGATACTCAAAACACTCTAACAATGCACTAGCAACCAAGAGTATCTTAGTGTGGACTAGCACCACTATTTAAAATATGTTATTTAAAATATGTAAAAGTCTATTTATTACTTTTCTTCATTATTCATAGCCTAGAATTAAATGGAGACAAACAAATAAAAAACAGTATATTGGCAAGCAGTCACAATAATGATTAAAAACATCCTGAATCCTGTTTTAATGATGCAAAATAAATTAAAAACAGAGCCTTACTTTATAGCTAAAAATGTAGATGGTGTTTATTTTTCATTATACAATTCAATTTAATTTTATATATAAAATTGTATATATAAATTTTCAGCGTTATATATAATTTTATTTACAATGTTGCATTGCTTTAAAGAACCTTTACATATTAAAAAATAAAACAATAAAAACAGAACAAATATCAAACTAATTATGCTCATTTAGTTGTGCTGGGACACTGAATGTTGGTGACCATCTTTACATTTTAAGTTAAGAAATATTAACCAGATGTACTTGTGTCAGTCAAAGAGTTTGCCATTCAAATATAATCTTGTGTAAAACTGCACATTTCCAGGATCCCCTCCAAACATCAGTCAGCTGTGCTACAGCTTGTGCCACTTTCAGTAAATTCCTAGAGAGAAAACGCTACGACAGCATTAGTTCTCATCCTCGGCTTGGGAAGGAGCTTAGAGAGAATATTTGTCAGACATCACAGAGAAGGCATTTCTAGAACATCTTTTCAAAGTCAGCACACAAGGACTGGGCCTATGGGCTGAACGAAAATTCTGACTTGGGTCCAAATGTACGAGATCCCAGCCCTGACCACATAGTCACAGCATCACCAGCCGTTACACCTCTGTATGGGCGTAAGTCATTTTGACTGTCCTCTAAATGATTCATCTTTCTCATGTTATTAAATCATGAAGGCTGTTTTATTCATGACCCAGGTGTGGGGAGACTTTGCCTAGAATTCTGCAGTGGCTTAACTTTTCACCGTGGGGATATTGTTGCACTGCAATGAAAATGTGCTGTGCAGGTCATAAATTCTCTCTCTCTGTCTTTCTCCCAGACACTCTTCTATTCATTTGCACTTTTGTGCTCTTATTAAACATTATTACCATTATTTATAATTAAACATTGTTTGTTGCCAGTTGAATAAGCCATCTGACAGTTCTGTTGACTTCCCCCGACTTGTCTTAATATAAACATCAAGTCTCAACATAGTCCATGTCAAAATGCTCTCAAATCCTATTCCATTAAAAACACACAAACACATCACCATCCACGTTTGATGTCAAAACTGACACATTTTAAATGAACAATGTGTACAGGAGAAAATGAGATTTGAGAAGTGTGTGGGAAATATTTCCAGCAAATAGCCACACATGCCCACTTTTTATAGTGTATTTTAAAAGCAACACTCTAAGAAATCTGCATTTTTTAACTTATATAAAATAACTATATATAGACTATATATAATATATAGACTATAGAAAATAAGCTTATGCTATCCTCACAGATTCAGTTCAATTTGATGCAGACTGACTGCTGAACTTTATACTTATGTCACTTATGGGAAACATAATGATGGCGTTTGATTGGCCCATTACATCGGTCAAGTCTAGGTCAGCCGGCGATGTTAATTCCAGTGGAGTTGCTGTGTTTTTTTAGTTTGCCATATGCATTCCTTTAAATCAGAGCGTCAGGTGGAACACTCATGAGATACAAGAGATTCATCACAGCAGGCAGGTAAAGGATAATCCTCACCATTCACAGCCAATATCAGTTTCTCCCTGTTTCTATCCACAGGTGTGTGCTGTGACTAAAGCTTTATTACCCACTGCCGGAGGAGGAAATTACAGTCCTCACACCCAGTGTTGCATCACCAGAAACTCCACCACATCTATCCCACAATCCTGTGCTTCCTACAGCTGAGAATGTTGTAGAAAGTAAAAGAAGTGGAATCACAGGGAAGGCTTGTCAGAACAGCAGCGTGATGTTGAGCCCTTTGGATGGCTCCACCCTAATAAAGGGTGTTGGTGTCCAACTGGATGACACAGGGGCTTTAAACTTGTGCAGTCAACAGATGGGCACGGTATTGGGGCCCCATGTCTGCATATATTCCATACTGTAAATGATACAGGATTATATACAATTGTCTTTACATTATTGGTGAGCACAAATGTACATGTACAAATCGAGCAAACAAACAGAATCAGGTTTGGCTCAGATTGTTTTCCTCTCAACCGCTGATTTGTTCCAGATGAATAGAGCAGAAAGCAGCAGATGGTGGTCTGAGAGGGGTTGGGCTGGACTACGGTTATTACAGTGACAGCCATAAGTCCCCTAAAAAAAAGCTGGATCCTACCCACTAATGTCCAAACTCCTCGGCAAAAAGACTGAGCTAAGCTGCTGTCACACTATGATCAAGACAGCTGTGTGTAACCACATATTCTTACCATACTGGGGGTAAAGAGTGAAGAGCGTAATATTTTTTACAACTGTTATAACCATAAAACCACTTGTGCTGACCGCTTCAGTTCATTTTCACTGAATTCAGCTTCCATGTTTACATTTATCACACCCAAATGGAGCATTAACATGACTTACAACTGACCGAAAGTTTGGCCCAAACTCAGGCTTAGTGCTGTTTCTCATGCAGAGCACAACTTCAGCTTTTTGTAGTTGCCTCTGAGACTGTCTTTAAATTCAAAAGTCTTCGCTGGGCTGGAGAGCATTTGTCTGTGAGAGCAAAGGAACTTAAACAGAACAGCTTCAGATATCTGAAGGTCATAAGTAAAGGAGGTACTTGTTTTTATATATGCGATTTATCAATACACGTCCCCTGAGTTTCAAACCCAAAACCTTAGCACTGGAAGCGCAACATACTACCATTTGAGCTACAGGCAAGTAGAATAATTGCAACACGAACGAGCAAACACAGATCTAAATTGACTGTTAAGTCATGCTGCTGTGATCAGAGGTTATGTGTGTGCAAAAATAAAAATGCCCTAGTATACTCTGAGATGGAATTAAAGCTGAGTTTTTCAAATATTAGATTATTTAAGGCATTAATTGATTTTTAGGTTTGACCAAAGCGTAGTGCAAAGCGGTTTCATTTTCACAGTAAATAAATACTAGTTTTAATCATGGATTTTCCTACCCTTCTTAAATAGTGTTATTCCAGAAGGAAGGTCGTGTTGCCAGACTTGCTTACTACAGTTTTATAAATATGTAAATCATATATTCAGCTGACTCATTATGCATACCGTCAATCTCTGGCAGAGGTGGAAGAGTGAGAATCAGCAAAAAAGGGTCACGCTAGTGTAACACAAGTAGGGTTCTGTTATGCTTCCGATTATTTTACATTATAAGGAAGATACACACATTACATTATAAGGAAGATTGGTTTTCTCACTATGCAATGAAAGCGCATATAAATATATGAGCTAATTCATAATAATATTATCTACCGGGGCTTCACCGCTGCACCACTGTTCAATTGGCTCTGAGAAATGATATATATTTATCTGCAGAGGTGGACGGTCTCTCCATTTGCAAGAACAGAATTCTGTAGGAAATACTTTTATAACCAAAGTTGCTTGTGTACAGTTTGGCGGGACTGGTGCATCGCTGCTGCTGGGTGATGGTTTACGAATATCTTTCCTTGTGGTCCTGACAGCCTTCTGATATGTAACTGACAGCAGCATATACCTGAAGAAACGATGGATGTCCACAACGCAGAGTTAACTGGATGGAGAGTGACTTGTGTGACAGACACTTAAAAAACAGGTCACCCATAAATCTGTCATTACTTACTCAGCACCCATGATATGTAATTGCACAAAATGAGGAGGAGCTTCACACTGTGCTTTACAACAGGTCACTGATGTTAAGGTTCAAAAAGAGACCAAAAGCACCATTAAAGAACCATAAAAGTAATAAATATGATTCTTTTAGTGTATTCCAAGCCTTCCAAATACATATGATGTCTTTGTGTGAGGAACAGATAAAAATTCTGGATCATTCACAGAAAATCCCTTCGCTGCAGTTCTCAAATATCACTGTCCATCCTGTGTATTTGCACAGGAGTGTGTTGGTTGGTTGATACATGGACTGCAGCGAATCAGAGTTTTTTCTTTTTTGCTGTATGGAGAAAAAATGTATAAAGATTCTTCAGGTATCAAGTTGTGTATCCTTTTACGAAAAAAAACCAATGGAATGACACGATGGTGAACAAATAAATCAGTTTGGATTAAATACCGTTATTTGTGTTAATATTTGAAAAATATAACAAAAATACACTTTCTATGATATAGCACGTTACTTTGAATTAATGCATCATTAAACAAACAAACAGAAACATTTAAACAATATTCTGCACAGACATAATGGGCCTCTTTCCCAAGAGAAGAGAAATAAAAATGATTACATACACAAATCCGAACACTTGTCAGCTAACAATAAGCATACATCATTGAGCACGCGTTCCGTCCTCCAGCTGAGCCATCACTATTTAACAAAGATGCGCAGCAACATCGCCATCCCCGCCCATCCCAGGCTGCGCTCTTTCTCGCCTCTCACACAGCGCATGCGCATTACACAAGCCTTCCCGATTTGACCATTTGGTAATGCACGGCTCACTATTTAGCAAGCGGTCGCGCTCGGAGGGAGCGCGCATACTCAGCACCTGTCGTCTGTGTGGCTGGGGAGTCAGTGGGAGGGGTCATTATTTGGCAGGGAGCGGCAGAGAGACGAGCATTTCCTAGATACCCACAGCAACGCGTGGATTCATTCTGCTTCCATCAGTTGAGAGACAAGCCGGCGGATCTTTTTGCTTGTTTCATCTCACTAGCCAGATTTGGAAAGCCGTCCGTTTGGAAATAAACCACATTATCGTGTTTCCTAGGAAGTGATTTGTACGTGCACCGGGGCTGTCATCACTAAAGGTATCTACGGAAGCCACTTGCCTTTTGCAATAAGCACTCTCTCTCTGTTATGGGATCTGTCAGAAAGGCGAGGCTTGGGCATCGCAGCCTTATTTCGCTAATCATCAAATATCTAAATGATTAATAATGTCTGTTATAGTGTCTGATGAGAAAGACTGATTGGAAATGATCCGAATTCCATCTATTCAGTACTTAGCTATAGAAATACAGTTATTTCAGCACCGAGGGGATGGCCAGGGTCTCCCTCTGCAGCCTGCTAGCACACTGGCTAACCGGACTATATTATGTTAAAAATTAGTATTGATATTGTTAAATCTTAAATAACGTTAAATATAACATCGGCGTTTCTCATATTCATAATGTTGGTTAATTATAATTATATTTGGTTCTTCTAACTGCGGTCTGTGCACACACTCGTTCTCCCGTCTTAAATCTCTTATGTTCCGTTATTCTTTGTGTGCAATCGCTATTGTGCTCGATCGTGCATTATACATCGATTGAATGACATTTTAAGGTGTGAACGTTTATAAGAAGTAAACAGGCAGAATAAAATAAAATTAACTCTAGGCTTTTGTCATTCGGATATTTTGCCGGTTCGTAGCTGTAGTGCTGGATGTGACACAATGGACTGACTGAATAAAGTCAGTCTGTTAGTTTGGACGTTGTAGCTATGGTTTATTGGTCACACATGTTTTAGTGTCAGTCTTGTACAAAAGGGAACAATATGATTCCCTCTATAGAATGAGAGAGAAAGAGAGAGAGAGAGAGAGAGAGAGAGAGCTTGTATACGTTTGTATTTGCAGCTTGTTGTGTTATGATTATGATATTATACGAGTAGGCTAATGGAAGTGTCAAGATCCTTTTTGAATTTTTAACTCGTTTTACATTGGTTTGCTAAATCAGATCAGACTAATCTAGTTAATCCATTAACCTGTTTTATTTATTGTGTTGCATAAGCAGATTTTAAAAAGACACGTCAAACATACGTTTCTTAGGGTATGGTATTTGTAAGAATACTCAGGAGAATATATAGTGGCAATACACTCTTGTGCGGCTTGTATACGCTGCTTGTGTCCCTTAACTTCAACAGCGCGTCTGTATCATGTACCACGTAATAATAGAGACGCAACAAATTACAACACTCTTAATGAACATCGCTAACTACTGTCGGATTGCTTTGCAGGTTTCGACAGCTTCGTTGATAATCATTATTATTAAGTCGCGTCGCTCGCTTGCCGTTGTTGAAGTTTCCACGTCGTTTAGAGTTGTAACAGGAGCCCTGACAGGAATCTAGGCTGCATTTAGTAGTTGACCGTGTGATTGACACTGAGGCGTGCGGCAGGGTCACACGCTACGTCTGAAAGCATAGCAGCTTACTTGTTGCCCTATCAGGCAATAACTTCGCCTTCAGCGTTTGCGCAACAGGGCACCTCCGGAGACGGGTTCGGACAGCCTTCGTAGGCAACGTAACAAAATTATATTTGACATAAAAACAGAGCATTTTGGCGATAACCAAAGAATCGAATTAAAAGAACAATTGTAATAGTGAGTTCTTGGTAGAAATAAAATCAAAAGTTGTCTAAAGTGTAAATAAAACTTTAGTTTATACAAGAAAATAATACATTTTAAATGTAGTAAATGTCATCCAAGCACTGTTTCGGGTGTCATTTTAATTTTTCGAGCTCGTCCAATCACCTTCCCCACGGACGCATACGCACAGTATTGCGGAATATCAGTAAAATATACATATATACTGCTTTTATTTATATTAAATTGTTCAGATGAAGGTATTTTTAGAGACAAGAATGCCTTGATACCTTGGAATGCGTGATTCGGTGGCAGCCGTAGCCTTCATGCGCAATTATCCTTTTTCGCACTTCCGGGTTTTTTGACTTCCGGATTAGCTGTTAACCATAGCCAACAAGAATATCTATGAACGCTTTTGTATTAATAATGTAAACTATATAACTGACAACTACATAAAGCTCCAATTAAGATAATAATGTAAAAACATCCCACGACTAAAAGGAAGCCCTAGAAATACTCAAAATAGTTTCCATGTATATTATATATTTAGGTCTTAGAAAAATACTGTACAGCTAAAAGGGGGAAGAATATATAAAACAAAGCATTCTAGTGCAATAATCTCACAGTTGTAGTGGAACTAAGTGTGACGCAGCTTCCAGTTCCCATGATAAGGAGCTTCTGCAGCAACTATAAAGGCTTTTGTGCTTTCTATTTTGGTGGTTTTTAAAATCATTTTAGATCATTTGAAACAATCCATGCCCTCACAAAGAATGAAACAAATCTTTTAACTGTTAATATGCACAAATGGACTGTAATCACACAGAAGTAATGCCTTTTATAGTGAGTGCTAAGAGAGCAGATTTGTCCAGTGAACTGTTTGCGAGGCCCGGTGTGACTGGCCCTGGCTCTGTATTCACAGTGAATCTGGTCGCTATGGTGTCTCCAGGTTGAGGCAAGGGGATCAGTTTGCTAAAACAAACAAGTATTAAAGCACCCAGCTAGACAGCAAGGCTTATAAGTGACGGTATACTGGCTGCACTAAATGTAAATAAACAACTCATTGTTTAGAGTGTTGATTTCATGTGCACAAACATCTATATAGAGCTTTATATGAAACCACACTTTGTAAAAGGATGAGTAGAGGGCCGCTGTCCCACAGAGCTGAATCCCAACCCTAATCAATCACAAGAAAACTACAGCTGTGTTTGGCTAAATTCAACAGGATAGTTGTGTTACCCCTGTGTTAAAGAAAGCGCAGGCACATTTCACAAACACAGGTTTGCTAGGTTTGAATTTATAAAACAATTGATGTAAATTAAGAGTATTAAGAGTGTTTTGACACTTCCTGTTTGTTAAACAATGTGAAATGTCCATAGTAAATATGATGAACTATAGGGGCTATTCCTTAAATCTGAAAACAAAGCATACCTGTTTTGCAAACCATCGGGAATAAAATACAATGCCAAACGTGACTTTTACTTTACTCTCTGGACTCTGAAAAACAACAAATATTTGACTAAATTGTTGTTTGCAGTTTCCAAATAATTCATTAATAAATTGCTTTCTTGGAGCTGCTGTTTAATGTGGCTATAAAGAAACTTTCAGACAACGAGTCCTTAAATAAAGGGAAATTACCTTTGATGAAGCTTTCATTGCCACACTTAAAAGTTAGATGGGTCTTTCAAAATGCAGCAGAGATAAAGACCGAAGTCATTCGACTCCCTTTTAAGTAGATTGCTGAGATGAGACTTTTGAGGGAATGTACTAGAAATTGCCCTTTGTAACAGCATAGATCTAGTCCTAAGTTTTTCTTTATACCTACTTTTAACCAGAAAGGAAAATAATATTGTATTAGGGCTATTGTTTTAAGAGTTGTTTAAAGAGTTTCCTGGCTGACATGCTGAACGTATAGACTGTGTTACCAGCGTAACATTAACTAATGTTAAAATGGCATCAATGCTTTACATCAGTGCTAATGTGCCCAAGTGCATTGTAAATGCCAGTTGGGATTCAGAAGTAGCTTTGTTCATACATGGAGGTTCCCCATTAGTAATTTTATGTAGAAGTTGTCGTTTGTACTGAGGCAGATGTATTTCCTCTTACCTGATAAAGAGGAAACGATAAACTGATTTCAGGTCAGTATTGGGGGGAACCACCCCCACTCAGAAACATTATTCTTGTTGGCCTTCACTTCCAAACAAGCAATTTTAGCCTTGTCATCTAGCAGTGCACTTTTGTTCTACTACCTTAAATGCTATACCTTCAGATGAAAGTGTTTCTGGTTTCAAACGTTTATCAATATTTGTGTGCACTGTTATCATCTGTCCACTTCTAGATATTGTGGAGTCCACTTATTCTAGATATTCTTCTAGAAAATTAGATGTGTGTGTGTCTGTGTGTGAAGGGGCCATGACAAGATTGAGAAATAATGCATTGGCTTATTTAAAGGTACATTATTACATGTTAAAATAGATGGGTTGAGATTTGAGGGAGTTTAAATAACTTTTTTATTTTGTGTTGTGTGTGTTATACTGTGTTACACTGGTTATAAGAAGCGTTTGCTATTATGGTTACTAAATTGGAAAAAAAAGACATAAAAAAGGTGGTATTCAGCAAGATTTTTCTGGGTTATGAATTTCGTGCCAATACATAAAGCAACAGCACATGACATCGAGCTTGCGTAGCTGGAAGCATTTGTGTTTATTTACTTGTGCAAAATGTTTCAGGCACTAGGTAGTTACCAATATCTGTTCTGGGTGCTTAAAATCTGTGCCTTCATAGAGAATATCCTCTTGTACACTGTAAATAACTACAGCTTCACACATATGTTGTCACTTAGCTACATGATATGAGCAACTGTTGTCAGTTGAGTTTGGCCTTTTATCAGCATAAATAGGACAACATGTAGCTGCAGTTATTACAGTCTGCACTGCAAGTAGTGATTAGACAAAAGAGAAGAAAAGGCACTTTTTAGGCAGCACATTTGGAAACCTGAGTGTAGTTCGTGTTTAGAGATGACACCTGCCTGTAGTGTCTGAAAACTGAACCAATAATGCTGCAAGATAACTCTTAAGCAACACAAACACATCCGTATTTATGAGAGATAACTGGATAATACTGGATACACAAAGTACTTTTATTTGACTCTTCACTGTAGTTTTAACTTACACACTATCTTTTTGAGATATGTTTGCAAAAAAGAGCAATTCTTACTCAGAGAACTTCAGCTTTAAAAAGTAATCTTTTATATTTTGTCACAATGTCTCACTAAACTATTTTTTAGCCTTGTAACATGTTTTAACTTGAAGCACGGGTCTGAAAATGACCTGCTCAAACTAAAATGTCTACATAAATACTACTGGCATAATACTGGTCTTTGTTAAAAATAAACATTTGTGAACAGAGAGAATCTAAAACACTTTAAACAGAAAATCTGTGAAAACATAAATCTGAGGACAATTCTGAATGGTTATGAAACATTTTCTCAAGTCCATACTCAATCTGTTTTGTATACCCTGCAAACATTTCCCACATTTGTCACCTTTATTTTCTGTTTACTTCCTTTTGAAACCAATATATATCTATGTACTGTAGAAAAACTACAATACAAATAAATACAAATCTTGAAAGTTTTGTTGGAATTTATTAAATACTGTTTAAACTGTACGTGATAAATAACTATAATCTCACGGTTGTTGGTAGTACGTCATAGATCAACGAACCAAAGCCCGCGGGCGCCCCCTGGCTTCAAATATGAACGGTAACGCATAACTATTGAAAATGGTTTAGTGGAAAATAAATACTTAGTAAACATGCGAGTATTCCTCAACATTTCTTCAACTATGCAAACTTTTGGATTAAAAGCTCTAATGGATTGTATATTAAAGCAGCTGAATGTACCTGAATGTGTATTATTGGACAGGTATGTGTCTCATTTAATAATAATACAGGCTTGATATGCGTTTTGATTTGTACACCTGACGCAAAGGAGCATACTGGAGTATATAACGCAGTTTACTGAAAAAAACATTACATTTATGAATTCAGCTGAGAATTTTATTCAAAGCGATTTACAAACGTGGAAACAGTTAAGTATAAGACTCAGTCAGGTCAGTCAGGGTTGCGCGGAAAGGATTGTGGCGGTTTAGCAGCAGCCCGTTCAACGGGTCAATGTAAAGTGTAGTGACTTGTGTAGAAATAACCACGCGTCATTCCTTTGGTCAGTTGTAAAAGACTTCATAGTATTGTGTTTGGTTTGTACGAATGTATATGTTTGGACAATATAGCATGTAAACAAACAAACATACATCTGCCTGAACGTGGGTTCGTGTGCTTTAACAAGATACTAGTAAACCTTGACCGTTTACATTTCTGTCAGGATCACGTGTGACTGTTAATCTAACCGAAG
>JAZGTJ010018936.1:0-11166 GCA_036877575.1 Botia almorhae | reverse complement strand
TCCCTCTCTGCTCTCATACAAGCTTTATGGCCTGCCTCTCTACCAGTGATTTACTCTCAGGCAGAGAAGAGAGAGAGAAAGAGAGAGAGAGGCAGAAACAAACAGACACAGCATGGTGGACAGTGAGCAGTCAGGAGAGATTTACTTATTTATTTCAAGTGGACTGGAACAGATCTACAATGCTGGCCACGTGCACACACACTGACATAGGCAGCAACAGATACAAAACCAGGACAGATGAGGTGGGCTGTCAGATGCATGGATGGATGGATGGACAGACGGACGGATGGATGGATGGACGGACAGACTAAAGGAAAGATAAAGATAAAGTTCATGTCCATACAGCTCTGCCATCAGAGCTGTGTGTTACTGTTGCATGTCTGGTCTAAAATGAATTAAAACTTAGCCTTAAGACAAATATACATGCAAAAAAATAATCTAAAACTATATTCACACTGAGAAAAACAGAAAAAAAATTAGTGTATTCAATTATTTCTGTGGCCGTGTGCCCTGTGGACATGTTATAGTGAGTGTGAGTGTGAAAAAAGTGAGAAAATTAAAAATTGATTCATATTTGTTTTGAGGATTCAGAACACGTGAATGCAATGGACAGAACTGTGTATCTGAACATCTAGTCATTCTTTAAACCCAGTGACATACCCCACTCATTATTAATCAGATGACACGGCTACATACACACGGTCTGTGACTCAGGTGTGACTCTGGATTGGCCTGTTCATACAACAACAAACAGAAGTGAATCAAATCCTGACTGAATGATCCAGTAACTGAAATCAAGAAGTGTCAATCTCCACTTCTGCCTCACAATAACCTTGACGAAAGCCTGTTGCCATAGTGACAGATGACGCTAGCAAGCTAAATATCACAACTTTGTATTGCATTTCATTTCTAAACTGTGGCAACTCTTTTTGTGGTCCTCTCAGATATCTAGGTCAAAAAAAATCTTTTTTGTACCTTTCTCCACCCAAACAGTTTACAGGAGCTTCACTCTCTACCGCACAATACACTTATTTTTAGCCTTTTATAAATAGTTTGTACGATAACAATGTAAACATGTGAAGGTCGACGGGGGTTCTTTACAAGCTTTTGTAATGCGTTCAGTGGCGTGACATATCAGCTGAACTCTTCCTCACAATACAGTTGTGGTGCCTGAAAATGTCTGCTAGTCAATTTGGGTACGTGATGCAGCTTTTAATAAGTGCAACTGTATTTAGTGCTCCAGTTCTGAATTAGCAGCTACTTAGCTTAGCTTAGCCTGTAAAGACACAATGTTAGTATTCAAGTATATTAAAAAATGCTAATCGAAATCCTAACTACTAAATATTGCAGTTTACTTGCTTGAATGTACCTGATCCACATCCAGACCAACCCAATGTCAGTGACTTTTTTTGTTCACGTAATTGACTGACGCAAGCATAGACCGATTTTACCAATACGGCCGTAGACAACCACTTTAAAAACTTCAGTGGCCGGGGGAACTCCGGGAGCGATGACGCAAGCGCTAGCATTAAAGATCAAAGACTTTATCTCTTTTACAATAAACAGCACTTCATTTGAGCATTCTCACATAAACCACAACAGTTTCTCTCTTGCTCATCTGATGCTCTGTTATCTGTCTGTCTACACAAGCACTGCAGAAAGCAAGACAAGCTGGGCTGAGGGGTGGTCAAGGTCAGTAAGAAGATCGTAAGGAACACAAAACAAAACCAACTCATCAGATAATGTATAAAGCCAAACAGCACATACAAACGTTCAAGAAAAAGGTACGATTAGTAAGAGGTCAACGATGATGCCAAGAGGAAGACGGAGAGAATGAAGACAAGACAGAAAGTGAAAGTGTATGAAAGAGCTATTTAAATATAGATTTAGAGGAAACCAACAAGTAGAACAGAGTTTTGCAATCTGAAGTTGGTCAACGGCAACAGCATTCAGCACTGCAGAGTTTCCAGCGTTTTCTAGCCTTGCTGTCTTATGACATTAACACACATCGGCCACTGTTGTTGGCTTACCAACATACCTTAAAATATCTTCTTTTGTGTTCCTCAGAAGCAAAGAAAGTTACACAGGTTTGGAATGACATGAGGGTGAGTAAATGATGGTCACTTTAATACAAGGCAGCATGTCTCAGCTATATAACGTATCTGGTTGCAGTCAAAACACTATACGTCTAAATGTAAACGTTCCAGATTGTTAAACATAACTATGACAAGATTCATTTCTGTATGAAAGCACACTGTCAAATCTGTCAAATCTACAATCTGTCAAATCTTGAACTGACCTAACAAACATGCACACACAGATGTTCAGGCACAACAACTGACAGCATATTGTCCTATAGCAACTCACAAACACACACACACACACCAATGGAAAGCAGAATTCAGGCTCAGATCAGGATTTATTGGCCCTGTATCAAGGTTGACGATTAAATCCAGGATAACCTGCTTTTACTCGTCTGGGGGTGATGTCACCTGACGCTTCTGCAAAGCAGCCAGAATGAACATATGCATGCATGAGGCTTTCCTTAGACAGGCAGTCAAAAAAAAGCTTTATCTTCTTCAGAAACTGCAAAACGAGTGCTAACATTAACATGATGAAAACAAAGACAGATGTTCTAATCTCGCTGTCCAGACCTTTGATTCGCTCTTGCATTTACAAGGGCTGGTTTAAGGAGATCTTTCCACGAAAGCACACATGCATGCACTGTTACCAACTAAAACACACAGCTCTGCCCTTTACTACCATTTACCAGCTCCCTCTAGTTTTCTATCTTTATTTCTCATGTAAGTACACAGTGTGCTAGTCAACATGTTGAACGCATTCCATGAACAGCAATCACGCTCTCAAACGCTGTGTCAGCTCAGATGAAAGGACATCAACCCTACAAACTTTGGCAGCACCGGTCAAACTAGGTTATACAGTCCTGCTAAACAAATGTACGGTGCGCTAACGAAGCTAAATGCTCGAAATTCAGCACTTCACTTATAAAATAAATTTGATATTCCAACAGATGTGAGATTCACCAGATTTTCTGTTTTCTTCTAATGTTCCACCATAATCCAAACATTCCTGATTTCTTATAGACAATTCTGCCAAACATTTGCTTTTGTATTTTCCACTCGCATTTGCTTCCAGCTAACTGTAAAAGGAAAAGAAGCTCAGTGCTGACTAAACTGAGAAGAGACACTACTACTAGTCAGAGAGAGACAGAGAGAGGGAGAGAGAGAGAAAGAAAGTGAGAAAAAAAGAAAGAAAGAAAGAAAGAAAGAGGAGTGTCTCTTTTCTCTACAGGTGTGATAAATTGACATGTAACTGCAGCAAAACAAACATCAAATGCCAAAGATCTTTCCCAGCGCATTCAGACATAATTACACATAATCCAGTACGTACAGTATGACACTTATCAATTAGAAACATTCAGGTTCATAAATGTCTTTTTTTATCAAAATGGGTCCGTCTTAACCAATATACAGACTCCTCTGGGCACCCACTCCTTGTTGACTCCTTGTTTGCCCAGTGGCCACCAGTTTGCTTGTTTGTTTACCGTTTGTTGTCATGATAGACCAGTTGTTTCAAAACCTGTGTGGTATTGACAAGTTAACACCTCCCCTGCCAAATTACCGGCAACTGAAAACACATCTTAAAGTACAGCTTGTACAGCGCGAGATCAATGAATGACTGACGACGCTCAAGTACATAAACACTCCAGTTAACCGACTCGCTGAAGTGCTCACAAACTGTATCTCTCCAGTCTGAACTACAACAGCAGTTGAGCTACTACAGAACACAATATCTGAGTGACACAATTTGAAACCCAAGTTGTACTTATGTCATCAAATAACCATAAGTTAAAAATCAACTTTCATCAACAATTTATGACAGTCTGATACACCGTAACGCTAGTAACATTTTCACGGCATGCTGGTGATGTATTATCCACTTCCAGAAGAGATAGTTACACCACTACAAAATGTGACTATGCAGATGAGCTGCTTCTTGCTTATAAATAAACCCCATAGGAATGAGAAATCAGGTTCAAAGGCATCCTGAATGTTATTTAATAATTAATATATCTGGTATATGACATTGGTAATTAGTAATGATGTTTGCATTGAATAATTTCTGTTCTGATGTAGGTAATAACAGTAATTAAATTCCCTGAATGAGTAGGGAACAACTCTGACTGACAATTGAGTTTGCTGATTGGCTATTGTCTTCCATGTTATTTTTTTGGTACACTTGGTACATCTGACCAATAACGTGTACACAAAATGGGAGAAACTGCAAGCAGGATCATTTATGGGCCCTTCATTCTGACCAATAAAGAAATGTGTATTTACAACTCCACAAATTACAAACTGTCATTGCTCTACAGCAGCGCCCTTGGCTGCTCTACGCATGCGTGCGAATTTCATACGACGATCAACGTTGCGCACACTGCGCCTCTGTACTTTCCGTTTGATCAACAAAACTACATGTGAATCAGCGCAGTACGACACATTAACAGGCATTAGTTGTGACTGGGTACCATCACCATCCAAACTCTCCAGTCATTAAATGACATTGACGTAAATGACATCCTTTTCCGTATTTTTTATTTAAGCTTCTGCTTTTGACTGTTAAGATTCAGTTTACAAAAAACCTGACACAAACCCAAATTGTTTTCGTCGAGGTCGCGCTGTAAAAACAAAAAAAGTGTATATTTGATACTGTTGTACACAACAAAACTATCACAAAAACATGTGATAGTAAAAAATGTGCACTTGTACATATTACAGACCTGCACGTGCCACGTGCACGCGCGCATTAACAGTCACTAACAACAACACAACTCGCCCGCATATATAAACTACATACATACATACATGTGTGAACGCAAAAAGCGCGCACACGCACACTTGACACTGCTGAACGGAAACGACACGGTGCATGCTGGGAGATAAAAGAATCTGCTGTGGAAGATAATATCAAAGGGGAAAATAGAGAACATGCCTTCAGCTTTCTCACACGGGCCATGCGTCGGATGTGCAACCGCTGGGTGTCAGGAACTAATAGAAAGATTCACGCAAGTAGCAGCAGTACGTTGAAATAAGGGGCGAAAAGGTCCCCATGTCCTTCACATAACGGTTAAAGCTCACCAAAATTACAGTAGTTCAAACGCGCACATTTTATATTCTTGTTCATCCGTGACTCGTTGTCCTTTAAGCTGTCTGTCTCATGACTAACTAAACGGGACACCTCAAAACGGAAGGACGGTTCATAATTCAACAAGATGCGTGACTTAAATAACGCGCACCTTGGCTTTAAGTCTCTTTAGTAACAACCATCATGTAGATTATAACATCCCACAAACAGATCATACAAAACTATGTTGTTATTTCAATCATTAACTTTGCTGCCGTATAAACTTTCACCCACTTTTAAGCCCTTGACTCCTCTACCAGGAGCCCAAAAAAGCCCCACACACAGCTCCGCGCTATGGCTCAAATTCTCTCCTCATAACGGTAAATTCAACAGCTTAATGAAAACTTTCGCCCGGAGCGTGTGTATGTTTTCCTTTGAGTTTAAACGTCTAAATGAAGTGATTATATTGAGTTGCACTGCCCTAACAGGACGAGCAAACAGGAATGGAGCTGGAAACGTGAGCTGGACTCTCCGTGTGTCCTGACAGCCGTTCTGGAGGGGGCTGGACTCTCCGCCTGTTGATCCGATAGAAAAACAACAGTGCTGGAGCTCCGGGCTTGCGAAACACCGGTACCAAATGCGCACTGCGCGAACTAAACACGAACGCTTCAAAACAAGATCTTCTCAACCTGCCATGACATCCTAAAATCATCGTTTAAAAGCCATTACACAGCGTGATAAGTCCGACACCGTGAAGGTTTAAAAGCCGTTGACATTTGTTTACGGAGCTGTAGATAACTGTGCACCTCAAACAACAACATTTGCCACCGACAAACAGCATGCAAGGCGCGTAAAAAAAACACGGACGCGTGAAACTTACCTCGACCGGTCTCTCAAATCCGCTGTCGTTTCGCATAAAAGTACAGCAAAGCTCCAGATCGCGTCCACGACCCAGGAAGGCAACCTTTCTGCCCCGCGTATCTCAAGCACCAGTGGGCTACGCAGTTTCTCTCGCTTCTACCCCTCCTCTCTCTCTCTCCCTCTCACTCACTTTAACCGCCCGCTTCCGGTGTTGTTTCACTGGTGAGAGGGACGCGCAGTTCGTGCAAGGAAATGCTTGAATAAGGTTGTTGGCCGCGATATTTTAAAAGTCAGCTTCCCTCGGCGTAATTTATTATATGCGTAATGATTTTGATCACTTAAAGGTCTTTATAGCGGGTGTGAGAGTGCGACTGTAGATTATAAAGGCGCTTAGCGGAGCTGTTGCGGCTGAGCGCGTTACGCCTGACTTGAGTCAAGCGGTTGTGGACCGTCTTGGAAACCGAAAACTGATTATTTTGAAAACTGTTTACTTTGATTTGCTTAAAGTTGTCACACAGAAAGCCCAATAGAATAAGCATAATTCCACCATAAACCGGCGTACAACTGGCATACATAAACGGTCATACAATTAATAACTTAATGCTTTTTATTAGTGCGTTTACGTTTTAGTACTTAATGGCGGGCACGTTTATAACTAAGTGATCACACGACCTTGCATTAATATAAAGCAGTTATATAATATAAAGGTTGTCCAGGTCAAAATGCACCAGAAAGCATGCAAAAATATTTTCAACGTTAGCACAGGTGACTCCAGGGGTGCAGTCTATGCACATGCAGTACGTAGGCAATGTAAGCATTTGCTTCTTATAGTCCGCTTCTGAACCGAGTTGAGCTGCCAGGTCAGCACTTTTACTCAGCACGGGAGAGGGCTGCGGCAAAGTATTGGGAAACGTCCGATTTCTCAAGGAGACAAACTTTTGGCAGAACGACGATCTGTCTAATTTCTCCCGAGCTGCGAAACCAGACCCACGCTGGACGCGCAAAGTGCGAATGGTCGCACGCTGGGTTCTAAACGCAGCGGTCAGAAAATAGCATAGCTTGGGTCGAGGCGTGTTTTATGGGTTACGAAAAAAGCGGGTAGCTATTTTCACTGCGTTGAAGTCTCTGACGGGTCAAAAGCAGAGGATTTATCAGATACAGAGCATCTGTAACTAACACAAGCATATTTTAATTTATGCTTTGAACTTGCGGATACAGGAGTTGAACGCATCTGTATTTCTAACAGCAATTAACGTAATTAAACATGAATATTTAAATAAACTTAATAAACGGCCCAGTCGAGTATTACAAATAAGTTTCATGCTTCAGAGAAACACAAAGTAAAACTGTAGCAGATTAACAATTTTAATTTGTTTACAATGTTCCTGTCCTTCCTTTCTGCAGCTATTTTAGCGGTTTATTCTTCGTGGACTTTTTCATTTAAATAAGTGCAGTTATTCCATTGGCTGCTGAACACATGGTAATTAAATTAGTTAATGCAGTCGCATTCGATAGCCCAATATTCCCCCCTGCTGGTTGAACTATGCAAATACATGCGGGCAACACGAGTTTAAAAATTAAATGTAAAGCTAACCAGCACCAAATATCAGGTTTACTAGTTCCTTGTATCCCCCTTTAAAAATTAAGTATGATAGACCCCAATGCTATTACAAACACTGTTTTCAAAGACTGTTATCTCTTATAACCTGTGGGTGCTGATCTTGTGCATATGATGGACAGAGGATAAAGTGAATCATTTGTAGCCTTATAAACAGGCGGAGGGGAAGAAAAAGTCCCAGATGAACTGGCCAATATGACAAACTGCCAAGTGCCGGTAATATTTTGAAATGAAATCATCCGCAGGAAAACCACTGAGCAGAGAGAAAACAGCAGAAACAGATGCCGAGCAGATCCATCACGGCTCTCCAGGAGGAGCTGATAAACAACTTACACTGGCAGAGCTCCGTTCTGGCAGGTGAAAACTCTGATTCAGCGTATCGTCGCTCTACCAGAGAGGCAGAAACAGGGGGTGGGCGGGGGATTCAGAAAACTGAAGGGCACCGTTTTAATCGACGAGAAGTATGTTTGTCTCTCCTATCCAGAACGCCAGACTTTAAATATAAAAGAGAGCAAGACAAGATACAAGATAGTGTAATACAGCAACAGATACACTAAAGTACGGTAATAATACAGAGACCTTCCATCTGTTTTATATTTGTGTATTTTAATTGTGTGTGTGTGTGTGTGTGTGTGTATGTGCTATTACACAGCTACAGCTTATATCACATTTTCTCCTATCAATAAAAACTAGCAGCAGGTCAAGCAATAACATCTTGTTCATTAATGTTTTGAGAGTGTGAGAGAATAATTAATGAATAATTACAGAGAAAAAATATATCAGCATACTATTTAAATAAATAGTTATTTTCATGACTTAAGATATATCGTTACAGGTGGATAAAAGCTCAATTTAGAATTAATAAAAGGGAAAGACTAATGAACAAATGCTAAATAGGATGTTATTAATAAAAAACACAGTGATATTGTGAGACTGTACATTTTTCTAGGTTGTATTAACATTTCCCTACCGAATGCATCTCTCACAATTGTGCTATTGCAAAAAATGATTGTATAAACTTTTACTTATAATTCAGAATTCTTAAAATTCTGATTAATTTCAATTCAGACTCAGTGCAGCTCTCCATAGAGCCTATCAGGAATGGCGTGTCCATTAACTACAATGACCGTTTTTGATTTATCCCCTAATGAAAACACAATTTAAAGTGATTTGTTCTCAGTCATAAGCAGTCTCTCGAGTGTAAACAGTCAAAAACTTCATCACTCCTGACCGAACAAACAGTATGACGTCTAATCAAACAACCTGGACAAAAGGTCAATGCACAATGTCCAGTGCAGACTCTCTCTATCTCTTTATGGTAACCTTTAAAGCAGAAAGGCTGGGGTACGAGTCATGGCAGCTAGCCGAAGTCAGATTAACACACAGTAATTACCATTTGCATAAAGGTAGATGGGATTTATTTGCAAGAATGACCTTTAAATAGCCATTCAAATACAATCAGTTGTGTTCCACGGGGTCTGCTGATAAAATGACCGCGTAAGGACACTGTCTATTGACTCATAGATTATATGGTAACCATGGCAACCACACGTTCTGATTCTGTTTAGTCTACGGTATGTTGTCACCAACTTTATCATTTAGTTATGACTGTCTAGGTTTTTTGTTCTGTAGTCACATGGTTTGGTACTGAAACAGACGGATCCCTAAAACTGTATGATAAACAATTCATTAATGTTTAAAAACATAATTATCAAGAACACAGAGTCGATTACTGTTTATCATCAAGAATTCATTGAACAGTAATGAGAATATACACAGTGCAGTATATCTGTGATAATATACATACTAGAGAGTGAAACAACAGATACATTGTCGGATATAACCAAAATGACAGACAAACATTTGTTTCATCATATTCCTGTTTAAAGAGCTACTTTACTTACACCAAGCAGTAAATGAGACAAAATGTGAAATATGTGCGTGCATAAACTGAATACATATGTGTGTGTGTGTGTGTGTGTGTGATAATTCGATTGTATTCAATCAGCTTTGTACAAGATTAATCTCATCATGTAAGGTTGCACTATAAACGCGAGAAAACAGAAATATGGTGAAAATTTATGATCTGCTCATCTACATAGAATACATTTATTTTCCTCTGTTCACGTCCCAGAGATATCCAATAAAAGATTAAAATATTTTTCTGCAACATTCAAATATGTTCACGTAAACCAGACAGAAGCCTAAAGAAACCTGATAGATCTGCATTCACAAACTTATTTTACAAATTATAATCTGACAGTAGATCATACTGTACTTGCATAACAAGCCAGGCTTTAGTTAACACGGTACAGAATCATGTCAAGTTGTGGCAGCTTTAAAGAACGGCTTAAAAACACAACTGTAAAGTTTAGTCCCACTTTACACGAATTCTTAAAGATGAACATAAAGATCGAAGAATTTACCGGCTCTATGCTCTGAAATATGTTTTATGTTCATTAACATTGGCAATACTCACTGCAATACAAGTAAAAGACAATTCCCATTAGCATGGATTCGAAAATAATAATACACAAATAAAATAAAAACAATATGGCTACTATACAGTCATGGCCAAATGTTCACAAGCGTGTTCTTTCTGAATAATGAAAACGTGTTTTATTTTTTTAATTCACATTTAGTTTTACTGAGAATTATGGGCTAAGATACTTAATAACTGGCAGTACTCCTGGCCTCATTTATTACCGACTTTGTTACTAAATAAAGTCAAAAGCCAAAAGCAAAGTTACCAGTAATAAATCGTCTGGTAATTGTCCAACAAAAAATTAGCTATTTGACAAAAGTTGATAAAGTTAAAGGTAGGGTAGGCAATTTCAAGGCTAGCAAAAACAACGTAGCTGAACGCATAAGATCCCTCCCTCCCTTCAGAACTCTCTAAAGCCACGCCTGCTGCAACAGTGCACAGAGGTATGCAAATACATAGTTCAGACCGAATGCAATGATTGGACAAACATTTTATGGTCCTGTGCCTTTCATACAGGATACATAAATGTGTCAAAATATATCTATACCACGTTAGTTTGTGACTGTACGAGATTTTCAACCAGCATAACAAAAATGTTTCTGGAAAACATTGCCTACCGTGCCTTTAAGACAGAAAAACTTCTGTGCTAAATTCCTAACATTTCCTTTAATAAACAGCTACAAAGGCCATTCACACCTGCCCTGTATCAGAAATGAATTCAAATCAATTCCATCAACCCTGACAAACAGCTAAATCACCCTATAAGTGATGATGTTTGCACACTTTGGCTATGACTGTAAATGATAAGAGGACACAGAAAATGTACTCAGAGAGAAGAAACAGTTATAGCACCTAAGCATATTATGTACAAGACAATTGTTTTTTCATTGGAAAAAAATATAAAGAAAACGACAATGTGGGAAAACTAAGCATTCCGGCAGGTGTCCATCTCCGAGACTGTGGAGGCTGGAAATCCTTCCCTCAGGGGTGAAGGGTGATCTGAGCTCAACTCCATGTCCAGAGTGAGGGATTCTGGGTAAGAAGAAAAAGAGACCAT
>JAZGTJ010018935.1:0-11166 GCA_036877575.1 Botia almorhae | reverse complement strand
CGCGTTTACACGGACCAAAAAGACGCGTACAAACTGTGCGTGTTGACGCGTCCAAATTTCACGCGTTTCATTTGAAGACTTTTGGCCCCGTCCGCATTCCATAATGACATCACGCCCCATTACATTTGTTGTGTAGTCAAACGATCTCAACGGTCTGCATTGCTCGAGTCAACAAAGCTGGAAGAAAGTACATTTATCCTACAACCTTAAATTTGATTCCCATTTTTATACACATTTGATGACATCATTATCAGGTGACCTACATACCTCATTTTTTGCTTATTAGTTTTTTCCACTACATTCTCACTTCCACTGTGGTGAAGACACTGTTAAATATCTTTGGATATTTTTCATTTGTACAGCTGCTTTGTAACAGTGCGCCATTGTGAAAAGCGCTATAGAAATCAACTTGAACTTCAACTATTCTGTGTTGAACATGTCTGACCTTTGCAAACTGGAAGGGGCCCAGGGGATGGTTTTGATGTGTTGCATGACTGTCTGTTTAAAGCACTTCACAATGATAGGAGTCAGTGCAACAGGACGGTAGTCATTAATACCAGATGGAGATGGAGTCTTGGGGACTGGTATAATTGTGGTGGCTTTAGCGCATGTGAGGACAACAATCTGGCTCAGGTTTAAGATGTCAGGATATTGTCTGGGCCAGCTGCTCTTTGGGTGTTGATCTTAGAGAGGGATCTCTTGATGCTAGCTGGAGAAAAACAACCTGGTCTTCAAGAGGGGGTGGGGGTCTTCTGTACAGGTGTTATGTTTTATGCTTTAAAGCATGCAAAGAATTTGTTGAGGCAGCGGGTGCGAGTCAACGCTTAGGTATTTCTGTGATCGTGCAACGTAAGCAACGTAGCAAGCACAATCACAGTGTCACCTACTAGTCTAGAGATATTTAATGTTTGCTAATGTTATGTTTTTAAAAACTTAAATTTCTTAAGGCAGGCCAAGTAAAGTGATATATGACTTTAATAGTTAGCACATACATAGTCAGGCCAGGTATATTGTCAGGACCAGCAGCATTTTGGGCGTTGACCATTTGGAATTTTGTCGTAAAATGCAGTATTCAATAATGCAATAATGAATTGTAGCAAAACTTGATAGGGTTTATCTGGACCAAGTTTGGAGAGCACATACAAAGTTTGTTGTCTTTGCCCCCCTGGTTGTTAAGCAATGTAACAATTTATAAAAATAACATTTTTAACATTCTATTAAATGCTCTAATGTCATGTGACTTAAATGTAATGGACTTTTTTAAACTTCCTATTATCTACATACCTACCTCCAGCCTAGTTAGTAGCTATACTGTTGTTCCCCTGCCTAGTCACAGCAGTGTAATGTTACAGCTGCAATTAGAAACATTATTCTTCCATCACTGTCACAACAGAGATGTTGGTAACATTTTTTATTTCTTGACATGTCACAAAATCAGACCTGACAGTTTTAAATCGTGTCAAATTAGTTGGTGTGCATATAAAATGGACTTTTTTCTTCAGGCTGTATCTTTGCAAAATCTTTGTATTGAATTGTAAGTTTGTAGGTGTCATTGTGACAACATCCTGACCTCCTCCTATTGGTCAAAAGATATTAATCATTTCATGGTGTTGTAACTGGTATTACATATGTTTTAAACTGCTTTAATTAATCTAATTATCAAAGATGTCTACAAACATTTCACTTTTGTTGGGCTGGTGGGCTTGACCCCATGCTGTCTGCAGCTATATTAAAAAAAATTGAGTTTTGCATAATCAACCCAAACCCTTTAGATGATCTCACTCACAAGTTCGAGTCCCAGGGAACATACTGATAAACTGATGAAATGTTTGTGCTGTAAATTGCCTTGGCCAAAATCCTTTGTCAACGCATAAATGTGAATGTAGTTAACATCATGTTTTTTTTCTACAGATAAAGAAAAAGAATATTAAAGAGAAAAAGGCCACAGTGGAGATGGATGAGTGTAAATCTCCAGCTCCTAAAAAGAGGAAAGAAAGTGAAAAGAGAAACACAGAGTCTTCAGATGTGAATGGAAACACAGATACAAGGCAGATAAAGGTAACAGATTACTGGGCACACTTATAACTTCTTTAGATCAGCATGTGTATTTTACATTATAATGCTGATGTGATTCACTGAAATCACTTTGCAGTTAAAGAAGCAGCGACAGGCGTATACAGAGAGCGTGACTGCAGAAACATCAGAGATCATCACACATCCTTTAACAGATGCCACAGGACCATCCAGTAAAGACTTGGATAGTGACAGAGAGAAGGTATGTGTGTCAGTGATTTGAATTCTGTTGGTGGTGATGTTGAGTGTTTTCTCACTGCTGTAGTTTTGTCTTCAGGAAACTCCAGAGCAAAGAGAAGGAGACTTTTCCAACTTCAGAATCTCAAAGACCACCATCAATCTCCTGAAAGGTAATATTGACCGCCAATGTGTGTACACTCACAGAAAATGTTAAGATGCAGCGTGGCGTCGCGCTTCTTGTCTGGTGTGCATCCAGCTTTAGCCTTGCATACCGGAAACATGACACATGCATTTCATTGCATTTATTTGTTAAAAATACAGTGCAATGCGTATTTAAATGTAGCATGAGTGTGATTTGATTGATTTATTTGTTGTTTTCTTTCAGCACGTGGTGTTGCATATCTTTTTGACATCCAAGTGAAGACCTTTAACGCAGTGTATGATGGGAAAGATCTCATTGGCCAGGCCTGGACTGGCACGGGAAAAACTTTCTCATTCGCTATTCCCCTGGTGGAGAGACTGCAGACCAGTGCAGAGGACAGGAGGACCGGCCGGGCACCCAAGGTACAAGTTTAGGAAGTTCATAATAATTTTGTACTTTGATGTTACACTGTGAGAAACATGTTCACAAATGTGCATTATTGTATTGTGCTGTAAAAGTCTATTGTAAGCTGTACATTGAAAATTTGACTATACGTATTTTTGACATGCGCACAGACACACACACACACTAGCAGCCACTCTATTGCCATTGCTTTTTTTTCATTTTTCAAAACACAATTAACATTTTTAAAACTGAGCAACATTGTGGCCATCTGATAACAACAGCCGTGCGCCATACGTCATTAAGTGATTTGTACGTCATGCACAGAGCTTTCTAGTTTCATTTTCAATTCAATGAAATGTTTACATGTCCTCTCGATCGGATTAGAAAAGGTTTAAACAAACCCTTACAATCCAACTAGAATTTTAATCAGATATGGCCAATTCAGTCTGATTGACGTGTTTACACATGATTGTTTTTATTCTGATTGTGCTTCTAGTCCTATTACAATTGGATTATTAGGGTCCATGTAAACACAGATAGTTTTTACATGAAGGCTAAATAAAGTAATTGGGTTGATATGAGTACTGTCCTCAACATAGCTTTAGTGTTTCGACAGTCAGCTAAACTCCCTTCCCTCACACAACTCTGAAGACAAGAAGTTCGTTTACCTACAGGTTTAATGGTCTTGGGCATGGAGTGAAACTACAAATAAACAAATGAAGACATTAAGTAACACTGTCCAGAAACTCACAAAACTACAGAATCATAATATTCACATTAGTACAATATTCTGTACTGCTTGGAAATACACATAACCTTTTCTTATGTAAATATGCAATACATCAATATGACGTTAAAGTAAAATATGGTTAACACAATATCTCAGTGAAAATGATTAATGACTCACTTTAACCATAGCCTTTCACATTTATATACAGGTATAATGAACATTAAAGTAAATCAAATGAATACGTACAAGCGATGCTGTTGCTAATATAAAGATTACAGAAATATATGGTGATTGAAGAGAGCCATCGTTGTCGCTGCCCGCATGGATCACTCGCTACTTCCTTATTCATGTGAACAGCAGAAATCGCATTTTTAAGTAACATTAAACTTGCCACTAGATGGCGCTCTAAACCGTTAATAAAACGCATAGGTGAATAACTGTCATTAAAGAATTATAATCAATAAAGCAATCAAATCTCTTATGAAATGAAACACTAAAAATGAAATCTGTTTAAATCAAACTTCCAGCACAATATGCATGTTTACATGACACAAGCTTAGAATCACATTTAATCTTTTGACGTGCACAATGCACGAATACACGTTTCCTACCTATCTAAGATGTGCATACTAGCAGCCACTCTCTTGCCATTGCTTTATTTCAATTTTAAAGCACACTTAACATTTACCTATTTCAGTTTTGCTTCGTCATCCTACCTTTGACAGCAATACACCATACGCGATTGCACATGCGCAGAACTTTCTAGTTCTGAAATGTTTACATGGCCTCTCGATCGCATTAGTAAAGGTTTAAACCACCCCTTACGATCTGAATTAAATTTTAATCTGGTCTGGCCAATTCATTGCAATTGACATGTTTACATGTGACTTTATTATTCTGATAGTGATTCTAGTCTTATTACGATTGAATTATTAGGGTTCATGTAAACACAGCTACTGTTTCTGAAGAGCTACATTGCTGAAGATCATAACAAGTATCGTTACATTTTTGTTGCTGTGTTTATTTTATCAACTTTCCATATGTGTGGAGTAACTGTTTTATACAATGCTCTACATCATGCCTAACAACACCACTAGTTATAACTTCACTGCAAACCACAACTAAATGGATTTACTGCTTTAATTAGGAACACTATAGCAATACTGGACGGGTCTCGCTTTGCTCACAAAACAGTCTGTTATTCATGCCACAGATTTCACAAGATGAAAATATACCTTTGACTTTAATGCTGTTTTAATGTGTCTGAAGACTCATTGTCATTTTCTGACTCTGTCGTCTGTATTTGTTCTCCATGCTCCAATTTTATTGAGACTGTGCTCCCTGCAGCCTCAGCATTCTGTTGTTGGCTGATTAAAGTGGAATCTGAGATGGTTCTCTGCTGTTGACCCCTCTTATCAGCATAGAACTGATGATCTGGACCTCTAATCTGTTAAGTGTGTAATGTTGATAATGTGTGATGTGTGTCTGCACAGGTCTTGGTTCTTGCACCGACCCGAGAACTCGCTATTCAAGTAGCCAAAGACTTCAAAGACATCACAAATAAACTCTATGTTACATGTTTCTATGGAGGAACAGCCTACAACCCACAGAGTAGGATTTAAATGTTGATAAGAGATTTTTTTATTTGGTAATTAAACTGTAAATGCTCAAAGAATCATGCTAGTTCAGTGTTGGTTGTAACGATAAATAAAAAATGCTTGTAAACTTGTTTTACAGCATGTGTGTTTAATAGTGTAATAATGGTGTTTTTGGTGTTAGTTGAAGCGATCAACAAGGGCATTGATATACTGGTGGGAACACCTGGTCGAATTATAGACCATCTGAACAACAACAAGTTGGATCTGTCTCAGCTCAGACATGTGGTTCTGGATGAGGTGGACCAAATGCTGGACATGGGATTTGCAGAACAAGTGGAAAAGATACTCTCTCTGTCCTATAAAAAAGGTACTTTTACAGTCTTTATTCATGGAACATCTCAATTCATGAGTCTCAATTCAAATCTAGAGTTTACAGCTGATTTGGATACATATATTTATATATACTGTATTTTTATATGCAGTTTACATACAGATTTTTAAAATATTTTAAAGTAAAAAATCTCATGTTATAGTGCAAAATCGCCATAATGTTAAAGCATTTAAAAGTAATAACAAAATTCTGTTTAAAAATGACGTCTGTAAATGTTTTCTCTCAGATGCAAAAGAAAAGCCCCAGACACTTTTGTTCTCAGCCACATGTCCCTCGTGGGTTTATGAAGTGGCCAAGAAATACATGAGCTCTCAGTACATTCATGTGGACCTCATCGGAAAAAAGACTCAGAAAGCGGCCACCACAGTGGAGGTAACGTCAGCCTCTGTCCGAGATGTGCTGATGCTTTTTATTGTGGACTGATTGATATTGTGAAGTGATTGAGAACTTTACATGGTCTTAATTCAAGAACTAGTTCATTGCTGTCAATAATCACTTAGTTTTCTGTCATTACAAAAAGATCTTCTGCAGTGAACGCGGGCTGTAAGAATTATATAGAAGTCAGATACAGATTTCATGAACTGTTTCCTGTACTCATGTGCAAGGTTCACAGTCTAATGAAGTATGCAATGGCTGAAATTGATGTCATTAGTATTAATAAACTTGTCTGCTACAGCTCGGATGTCACAGAAATTAACATTTCTTTGTGCCATTTCTCCCAAAACAAACATTGTTTACAGAAACACATGGGATTTTTGTTACAAACACTTTTGTTACATTAATGTTTTAAAAATTAAATTCACAACTTGCATAGCTAATGACCAGACCAACACAGAATCGACCAATGCAGAATTTCCTTCCTTGCACAAACTTTTGTATGTTCCACCCATTTGATTTTAGATTTTATGCTTTTGATGCCAGTAGGTGAGTAATACTGCGAGTTCTATCGTCTGGGCCTGTCCTTTGATTCGGTTGTTTTCTTTCACACAGCATTTGGCAATCTCATGTCACTGGTCTCAGAGAGCGGCAGTCATTGGTGATGTAATTCAGATGTACAGCGGCAGTCATGGCCGAACCATTGTCTTCTGTGAGACCAAGAAAGAAGCAACAGAGCTCTCGATGAACACATCCATCAAACAGGTGTCTGAACCCTCACTTTCCTCAGCTTTGCTCTGCATGCACAACCATCTGATTCCTCCTGACTGAACGTGTCTGTGTTTGTCGTGTAGAGCTCGCAGTCACTGCATGGTGACATTGCACAGAAGCAGAGAGAGATCACGCTGAAGGGCTTCAGGAACAGGACATTTGAAGTGCTGGTGGCCACAAATGTGGCGGCCCGTGGCCTGGACATCCCAGAGGTGGATCTGGTCATTCAGTGCTCTCCTCCAAGGGTACAGTACCCAGAATTATTACAAATGATTTGTTGTAAGAAATGTTAGATTTTAATTTATTACATATTTTAAGTCAGTTCATTTATAATTATGGCAGATAGGATGTAGTTTTGATCCCTGTTGATTCCACCTAGTAAAATGTGGTTGGTTCGTTTGTATGTCACATGTACATTTTTCTCTCCTAATTGTCTGGTTGTTTTTGAAAGAACGATTTAATAGTCTAAAGCATGGGTCTTCAACCGGGGTCTGCGACCCCAAGGGGGTCCGCTAATTAATGTTGGATCATTAATAATTTTTAATAAAAATATTTTTTGTTAAAAAAGATAAACATTGGTCAAAACCATCAAAGATAAAATATTAAAATGTAAAAATAATATAATTATTACATTAACAGCTTTAATAAAACCACTGAATCCATGTGCAGTCACGTGGATGTAAAATACGTCAATGCGCGCTAATTTGAAAATGCTATGCTAATATAAAATTTAACTAGGCAGAATGGATCGCTTTGTAATATCTACACCCCGAGTAACGTTAAGTGATTCATCCGCCTCTTCGGAAACCGCTTCGGAAACCGTGCAAATCCAGATGTGGATGCTAATAAACCTGCTGCAGAAGCCCCGGTCAAACGCAAACGAGATAAGTCCAGAAAGTACTCTGAAACATATCTAAATCATGGATTTACTTATAAGGACACGGACGGCATTGAATTGCCGGTGTGTGTTAATTGCTCAGCCGTACTGTCAAACGAAAGCATGAAACCATCGAAGCTGCAGTGTCATTTGGAGACAAACCATGGTCATCTGCGTGGCAAACCACTGGAATACTTTCAGGCTAACCTCAGAACTTTCAAAGGGTAACAGACAATAATGAGAAAATCTGCTAAAGTTGGTGAGCTTACTTTGAAAGCGTCATATCAGATGGCTCTTAGGATTGCTCAGTGCAAAAAACCATATCAAATCGCAGAAGATCTGATATTGCCTGCAGCCACTGATATGTGCAAAACAATGTTTGGGAATGATGACTGTGTAAATAAACTGAAAACCATTCCGTTGTCAGATACAACCATTGCTCGGCGGATTGATGAAATGGCATCTGATGTGAGAGTGCAACTGGTAGAGAAACTGAAGCAGACAGAGGCCTTTGCATTACAGCTGGATGAGGCTACAGATGTCTCAAAGGATGCGCAGATTTTGGCATTTGTACGCTTTGCAGATGGAAATGAAATGAAGGAAGAATTTTTGTTTTGTAGACAGCTGCCTGAATTTACAACAAACTCTGAAATTTTCAAAGCAATTGATGAGTTTTTTCAAGAACATGACATACACTGGGCAAAATGTATTGCGCTGTGTACTGATGGCGCGAAATCCATGGCCGGATTAAAAAGTGTAATAGCGCTCGTCAAATAAGTAGCTCCAAATGTGCTTTGGACTCATTGCATGTTGCATAGAGAGTCTTTGGCTGCGAAACAAATGAGTGGAATTTTTCGACGTTATGGATTCTGTCGTAAAGGCTGTTAATTTTATCAAGAGTAGTGCTTTGCAAATGCGCCTGTTCGCTTCTCTGTGTGCTGCAGCGGGAGAAGAACACTACGCTGCTTTATCATTCTGAGGTGCGTTGGCTTTCTCGTGGATCAGTATTGTCGCGTGTGTTTGAGTTACGCGCATCCATTCACAAGTTTTTACTTAAACGTTGCACAGGGCTGGCTGCAAAGTTCAGTGACAATACATGGCTCACTAAATTGGCTTATCTGGTGGATGTTTTTTCGGATCTGAACAGACTTAACTCTTCTATGCAGGGCCGCAATGCACATGCCATTCAGCTTTATGACAAAATAGATGCTTTACTAAAGAAAATGAAAAGATGGAGAGAGCAAGTCAAGGAGGGAATTTTTTTGTTTCCATCTGTGAATGACCTGGGTGATTCTGCTCAAGTGACAGATTTAATTGTTGCGCACTTAGAGGCACTCGAGGGGCAGTTTGGAAAGTACTTTTCTGAAGCTGAGTCCTGGCGAAAGGACAAGACATGGATACAGTTTCCATTTAAAAACAATGCATCGGATGGATCAAATTTGACAGTGACAGAGCAGGGTCAACTGATTGATTTAAGCACTGACAGTACATACAGAAACATATACGAGACAAGCCCTCTCTCCCAGTTCTGGATCTCCTGCCAGAAAGACTTTCCTCAACTTGCAACAAAGGCAATGATAAGCATTTTGCCTTTTGCCACAACCTATCTTTGTGAAAGTGCATTCTTCTCCCTCCTACCTGAAAAGCAAATATCGTGCAAAACTGCAGCCTGAGTCTGACATGATACTCTGCCTAGCAACATCGATATCCCCCAGAATAGACAGCCTTTATGCAATTCACCAGGGTCAGTCATCTCATTAAAACAAATATAAATATAATTTTAAATATAATCTGGTGTAAATATAATTGTACACCAGACAGTAATATTAACATGTAAAGTTCTATTAAATTTAAAGCTGAAGGTTATGTAAATGTATAATTATCCACCTGACAGTAAAATTAAATTTAAAGTTCTATTAATTAAAGCTGAAATTCATGTAATTGTATAATAGTCCACCTGACTGTATAAGGAAAATGCATGAAACTGTAAATAATTAAGACAACTGTGAACAACTTAATAAATTGTGATTTTAATTGCACAATATTTTTGTTACGATGCATAAATCTTTTTGAAAGATTTGAAAATATATGAAAATATACAGACAATGAGGCATGTACAACAACAACATAGTTCTAACTGTCTTAAAATAATATAACTAGCGTAATATGATTGGTTTCTATTAATATCAGAGGCTATGTTTCACACATTTTATCAGGGGGTCCCTGCCCCATGTCTCTATCACCTAAGGAGTCCTTGACCGGAAAAACGTTGAAGACCCCTGGTCTAAAGTCAGACTGTAAAGACTCAGGCCATTGACAATATAAAAAAAAATTCAGTAGTTTAAATGTTACATTGATATCACACTATCATACACATTTATTTTAGTTTGTAGGGCCCAAGCACTGAAAGTGTGAAGGGCCCTATTGTAATTCTTTGAATAATTATTAGGGCTCACCTATGAGGGGTGTTTGATATTGACAAGATATATCTCCATTTTCTGGGATTTTGACAATCAGATGATGTTTTCCATTCTTCCCTCCAAAATGTGTTTGTAATAGTCTGATTGTAAGGTACTGATTTTTATATTATTTAAGAAAACAAAAGATTGAGAAAGAAGAGGTCTTTATTAGGGCTGGGCGATATGGCTGAAAACTGTATCACGATATCAGTGTTTCATATCGGTCGATATCAATAATTATCGATATTTTTATGACCCAATTAAAATAAGGACCAGGAGAAAAATATATTACATTTAAACCTTCCTCTGATCATAATCCCCTCAAGGCATCTGGCTTCAAAGGGTAGCGCGGCTAAGGTGGTACATCAAGTTCGTGGTATTACTAGTCTTGGCGGGGACGACGGTCTTGCATAATTTACAGACGACATTGGTCTGACTACGGTTAGACTTATAATATCCAAAAAATACTGGCGAGCTGACTTTTCCTCTTTTATTTACAATTTCCTCGCTCGCTGCGGCACTCATTTTCTGCTTATGAAGAGGAATCCACATGATACTGTTACATGATTGGCTGTTAGCGTGTCACTTCCTATGTTGCTAGGTTACCAGAGAGCGAGTGCCTTTGTTAATGCAACCAGACTTGCTTCGCGACCTCTGTTTTCTTCTGATGAAGACTAAAAAATATCGAAAGTTTTATCGAACACATTTTTTACTGATATTGATCACGTGTCTATCGCGATACATATCGTTATTGTTTTATCGCCCAGCCCTAGTCTTTATTATTTAAAAACTAAAGCGTTCAAGTAAAAACGACACAACACTGCTCTGTTGTACGATAAACTGTGCAGCATACAAACAAAAATATGATATTGTAATATGATTCCCCAAAGGCAAACTTATGTCAAACTCAGCACAAGGAGTAAAGCACGGCTTACAGCTTATTGCTTTAATGTGACAAGTTATTCTATATATATATATATACAGTGCTCAGCATAAATGAGTACACCCCACTACATTTGTCAGAAAACCTTTAGTTTCCTTTCAGAATCAACATTTTCTATAAGATACTATACTACAAAATACTCCCACAAATGTGGGCCATGGATTGCAAACAAGATTTGTTAATTTGCACACACAAAGTTATTTTCCTAACAAATTCATTCAA
>JAZGTJ010018934.1:0-11166 GCA_036877575.1 Botia almorhae | reverse complement strand
GCCACCTCCAAAATTGTCCTTGGATCTCTGAAAGTGGATGCATCGTTTTCCAGCAATAAACCTCGGAAGTTGTTGAATATAAGCAAATACAGATAAACAATGGAAAAAAACTCTTGCCAAATTGGCTCGCTCCATCTTTAGCGCTTCTATCTTTAAGAAACACAGAGTCCCTTCGGACTGACAATAATTCATAGCTCAGTTTGGCTTCTTTCTCAGCAGGTCCTTTATTTTATTCACTTACTCATTCAAACCAAATGAACTCAGCTCACTTCAGGCCATCGTATTATCCTGGAATCCAGAATCTAATTTTAAGCACATCTCCTACATATTCTCATTTCCTGAACATGCATAGTCATATAGTACCATAGTCATACAGTACGTATGCACACTATACAGAAACCTCCACACACAGAAGGCTGTGTCCAATTATCCTCGAAATATTCCACGCTATCATGGGGCCAGTGGAAACCTTTTCATGGGTTAATTCTTTATGGATCTGCAAGCCCAAAAAGAATGAAACCATAGGCTTAGATGAGTCAAGATAATAAGACATCCAAACCTGGGTTTCATTAGTTTGCAACATTGGAGTAAAAACTCTCTGACTGCACAAGGAAATATTTCCCTGGGTAAAGTCTGTGGGGTGGGGGGGGGCAGTGTGGTATCTCAGAACTGGTTTAGTCTGAGTCATTTTCACACACACAGCTACACTCGTCATGGTGCTCCAGGGGGACATCTATCAGAGCTTTCTGCAGCCCACGACCCCCTGCCCTGTGTTTCAGCACCAAAACCTGCACAAAAAGAGATATACAGTTAATAGCACAAACAGTTAATATCTCAAATGTACAGTGTAAAGGAAGGTCTCCCAGTCTGTGCTATACCTCATGGTATTTCTTGGCCACCTTGGTGGGTGAACACTGGCAATCATAGCAGCGATGAGAGCAGCAGGCGCAGTTTCCCCCACAGCGTTTTACCAGCAGGCAGCTGGGCCAGAAGATCACGTCTGTCCTCTTCAGCTCCTCACGCAGTGAGACGGAAAAATTCCGTGGAGTGCAACTGTATAATTGTACTTCCTCTCGAAGCAGGTTCAGATCCACTGCTCCTACACAAACACAATGTTTGAGTTTCCAAAACGTTCCAAAAACAGTGTTAATCTTATTAACAGAATTACTAATGGAAATGCTTGCTGCCGTTTGAAGTCAACGAAAAGGAGACCAAAAATACATAGCACAGGAATAAATAAAAAATATAATTTAAGCACTGATAATGAAATATTTTAGCTGATTTACTTCACATTATTTCATGTTATTTATGTTAATGTTTTTGTACATAAATAGATTTTATGTATCAAGTAGTTTTGCCGTAATGTCAGGTTAGAGTATATCATTATAATAATTGGCGTTCGACATTTCCATTTTCATAATTTTGTCAACTAATTGAATTATATTCAATTTTAGTTAATTGAATATAATTAAGTTTATCAAGTTAAATAAGTGAATTAAGAATTTTTATTTAGTAAAATAGACTAAAAGTAATGAAATAAATATAATTAAATAAAAAAATTAACTATTAGAAGGAACTTTCCTTCAAAATGACAAATCTCTGACTAAAAACATTTGACTGTTAAAAAGGTTCTGAACACATGATCTTTACCTCTGGATTTCTTTTGGTGGAAAAAGGACTTGCCCACCACCTGCCAGGTAGGCTTGTAAAGGTCCTCCATGTCCACCTGCCAGCGATCCGGCTCCAGGTATTTCATCACCTCCTCCATTGTGCTGAAGGCAGCTACAACCTCACTGAGAGCATCCGCACTCTGCATCCATGAAGGCATCACTGCAGGGGCATCAGGCTCCAGCTGCCTCTGAACACACACAAAACAAACAGACAAGAAATCAGTGGTATGGCAGCACCACCACAGGAGAGATTTATTTTAAGATAACAAGTGTCTGCCTCAGGGATGTCTATAGACCGCACAGTCCTTCAACTAGCCATCTGATGCTCGTAACAATTATGAACACTTTATAGGTTCTACAAGACTTAATCTGAAAGGCAGATTTTACTCAGCAACTCGCAGCAACTCATAACAGAATTGTATTTTCTGCATTGTTTTCTGAGTTACAGGGTATATGTTATTCCACAGCAGTACTTATGGACAAAGATATTCTGATGACAAATTTACACTTTTTTCTGTACAGTTACTCAATTTGAGTTTCTGGAATGTCTATATAAAATTTCACCTTAAATACATTCATATGAAACTCAATCAGGCATTTACAGTATTTCTCGATTTAGTTGTTTGAATTAACAACATTTTAGTCTGCATGTAAACATCTAAATGTAAACTAGCGACTTTAAAGCACTCCACAGATGCTTTTATCCAAAGTGACTTGCAGTGCATTCAAGGTATAAATTTTTATCAGTACAGTATGCATGTTCCCTGGGATTCGAACCCACGACCTTTGCACTGCTAACGCAATGCTCTACCTATTGCATTACATTTATATGTATTCATTTAGCAGAGGCTTTTATCCAAAGACGAGACCATTTAAACATTTTGCCTTAAGAGCCAACAAGCCAAGTCTACAAAGCTACATTTACAAGCGGATATTGTATTCTGCTACTAGAGACAAGAGGAACAGAAAGGGTTTTTTTTGTAGGAAAGAATATTGAGCTACAGGAACATTATAATATTAATTTAACAGGTAATAATGCAATACACAGTTTTGGCAAGTTACCCTTTGATACTTCCTTTATTCACAGGATCAATTTAACCAGCTCAAAAACCTTTCCTCTGTTTGAACGTCTGATACCCACAACAGCAGTGATACCGGTGATGCCCGTGGTGCTGAGCTACACTCGGTTCAACTCCGCTCCACTGCCCCAGGTCCTGTGGGATCTGTCAACATGTCCTTTTTCCAGCAGCTTACTGCAGGAATACTAACATAATCTCCATATGAGTGACATGTACAATGCTGCACTCCAAAACCTGGTAACAGGTGGGAAGCGAGTTGGCATGGTAACCGCTGTGCAAAAGACATGGTGTCAATTGAGGGTCTGTGATGTCTCCAATGATAAAAATGTATTGGCATTAGAAAGCAGTAAATGAGGTCACAGGGAGAACCTGAATGAGGGCATTTGAGTCAAACATTGGACATAATATAAAGACAAGCAGCACGCCGGTAAATGACATACAGTGAAAACACCATTTCTTTTCCAAATGAGCATTTTTTCCACTTTAAATTCTATATTTAGTAACATTTTCATTATTCAGTTTTCAGATTTCATGCGTGATGACAAATGTACAAATACATAAATGTATACATATAAACACAAATATGAAAAATCTTAGCAACTGTCACTATGTCATATTTAATATAAAGTAATCTCATAATACCCTCAGATGTCAATGTCTTATCTTGATTTCAACTAAACATGTTTTTAATCATTTGTGTTGCAAGCCATTAGCAGCAGTTACAGCTGTTTCTGTAAAACCTGTCCCTTCAGTTGTCTCTCACTGCACAAAACTGGTTTCTAGCTTTGGCACTGGTCAGCAATGTGGAATGGAAACCATTAACAGCTTGTGAATGTGAGGCACTCTTTCAATCTGTCAATTAAAGATCCTCTGAGCCCGGGTCTATGAAATCACTGCCAAGTGCCCCTATTGAGGTGGATAAAACAGCCCTTGTACACTTTGTTCACTAGATAGACAGAATTCCAAGAGAATTTTAGTTATGAAACATCTCAGTCCACCACAGGCTTTGACTGGCATTAAAACAAAGTAACTGTATATTAAAATTCTTTTTATCAAAACGAATAATGACAGTTTAATACCCTCCTCAGACGCAGGCCTTCGCTGTGTGGGTCTAATGTGGCTTTAAAAGCAGTTTAAAAATGGAAACTTTGAATATCCAGATGACAGCTGGTCCAAAGTCACGTAACAACAACAAAGTCTGCTGTAAATGGACTACTGGATGTCTGTAATATTTTTTTTAAAAGCGGCAGTTTGACAAAAAAATGTCAAATCATGCTTTTAATCAGCAACTGTAGGACTTAAAATTCATTGCAATATGCGTGATATCTGACTATATGTAAAGTTCATTCAGAAGATAACAATATAAATGACTGCAGGGTTAACTAAGCCCTTCAACATCTTCCTCTTGAATTGATGTTTTGACATGTGAATTGATATTTTTATGATCTGTGTTCCCGACAACACGGTGTTTCAAATTGTTTTCAGCTTGTATTTTTCTGTTGGACAAGGAAAACAGCTTGGACATGAGTGCACAGACTCAACATCTGTCAGTAGCTCGTCAGTTCTGCAGGAAACCAAATAACAGCACCAAGATCTCGCTCAAAAAAGTGTGATTCACTTTGAACACATTTCAGTAAAGGCCAAGACTGGTGGAATGCCAATCATAAAGAGTGGCTGTAAAAAGAGCAGGAGAGAAACGAAGGTGAAGTCATTTCAAAACATTTCACTTTGAATCCTGAATAGACACGGTTTAAAAGAAGTCTTGTGTAATTTAATAATCCTTGTGGTACTTCTGAACAAATGCATGGTTTCCATTCACTTAGAGTAAAACATTCTACTCAAAGTTCTGTCCAACAAAACTGCCATTTACGATTACTTTTAAAACAAGTGCAACAATAACTACAAAAGGTTCTCACATGGAGAAGAAAGTGGAGGCATGTGCACACCGTGTTCACACTTCTTTTGAAGAGGGAAAGTGGTTTCAGATGGTTTAAAAAACAAAAACATGCCCTAAACGTAGTTTGGCCTCAACAACCATATCTCACTGTTAGTTCCTATGAAGCCTGTTAGTCTGGCAAGAAGCATCATTTGCTTTTATTCTGTTCATTCTTTGGTCAATGTAATGATATGTGGACAGTGAAAACCAGTAAGCAGATGCTTAAGCAGAGACACTTTTTGTCTTTCAGGTTGGAAAATGTCTTGGAGATCCTCCTGAGAGCTAAAAGGAGGAGTTCACATGAATTTCGTCAAAAAAAGAATCTTATTTCCAGAGCTACCGTAGGTGCTGTTTTAACAATCTCTTCCCTCAAACTCTTACCAGTTTCCAGCATCTCTTCCTCACAGCTGAGAATCACAGCTGGGGCTTATTTCCCCCCTCCCCTTAGTGGAAGTGGTGAAGGGGAGCGATTGCTTGTTTAAACAGAAGAAACAGGGCTACCCCAGTGGTCCTGGGTTTCCAGTAGCTGAGGCTGACCACAGAGAATCTGAATTCTGTTTTTCCAACATGGCGCTCCGTGGCTATGGAATGCAAAGCCAGGAGCCGTCCAAAGCCTGGAAAGCTAGGCCACAGATTTCCCTACATTTCATCATCAGAGGGAATGGATGGTGAACCTCTAAACAGAAGATCTGAGGCACACACAATTTCGCTTGGCATCAACAGACAGAAAAGGTGATGAATAAAAAGTGGAGCTATAAACTTGGTTGCTGTAAACAATGTAATAACAGCTACCTTAATAACTCTAAAGGGTTTTATAAGCAGCATACTGGGTTTGCGAAGTGAGTTGAATGAAGACTCCCCTAACAATAACGCTACACAGCAAACAACGCAATAACATTCAGTAAAGTGCAGCTGTACACCACATATTCTTGAGTTGGAACGTTGATCTGTGTAATAGTCAGATTTGATCTACTTTATCTGTTTGTATAGTTGAGTTTCATGATAAATCTTTCATTCAGGCTTATGCTTCGTGAAATATGTTCTGTTGGTTACATCACAGTGAACAAGACTGATTACTTATCTGTATGCTGGCAAACATAAGCAGTTTAGTCATTTGTACAAGCCAGATGGATGATGTATGGAAAGATAATAGCTCGCAATGCTGCTGAACAAGTCAAGAAGGTCACAAGAATTAAATTGTGGTGAAAGAAAACATGAAAGAATTGAAGCCGAGGAGGAGTCGCCTAGTGAAATGTTGTTTACAGTCATCAGTATAACTTCTGTCTTAATTCAACTGACAGAAGGTAAACTTCATATTGTGGCTTTATGTGTGTGAATGCAACTTGGTAGTAAGACCTGCTGCCATATTTAATCACTAGACAGGAGATGAGTTTAACACATAAGCCAACCCATAGACAGATTAATACAATACAAGGGCCTACAAGGAATTTGCCCAGGGCCCCAGATGGACAGAAGGCCCTGATAACCTGCAGAAACGGTTCACTACAACTTTATTATATTATATTTATTATATTATATTTTTTCAAAAAAAAGAGCAATTAAAAAAGAAACTTGTTCTCTTTAATGGAAAACGTGATGTCAGTGGGTCTTCGGAACAATCTGAATTTAAAATAATATTGTTTTTCTATTTTTTTGTTTAACTGTCACAACAAAACTAGATGACCCTAATTATTAGTCAACATTGTCTATGCTGCAAGCGTGCAATAACAGCGTTGACAAAAATGGTTGCAATCCACTTTTGTCATGTAGCTCGTTTCCAATGTAGCCACAAGCTTCCTTAATTTAAATGCCCAATGAGCAAGAAAATAAACAAGTGCAGTGAGTCAGGACTGGAGGGGGAATTGTAGGTTCTAGCTCAACATCCTCCTCCACAAACACTATAAATAGAGCTTTATTCAGCCACACCTTCTCTGATGGGAGTCGTGCTCAGAGTCAGTCAAAACACACTCCTGTATAATAGAGCTCTGCTAACAGAAAAACAGCACCTTAACCTAACAGGAGAGAATGCAGTAATTTACACACCATCCCACACACAAACACCCTTAAGTTCATACTTGAAAACATTAGGCCTAAATCAAAGGTAAAAATTTAAATGTTAGTAGGAAATCAGCCCTATGTTTTATGCCATTGTTTAGATCTACTTTTCCACCATGAGGATTTGGGTGCTGATTTACATTTCCACCGCAGAAAAGGTGGTTCTGGATTGGGAATAAATAGGCTCATCTTGCAAGACTAACAGCTAAAACATGGTACAAAACTTGTAGCTCAATTGGTGAGAATTACAAAAGCAGTGCAAAGGTTGTGGGTTTGATTCCCAAAGAACACACATACAGATAAACTGTATAACTTGTAAGTCGCATTGGATAAAAGTATCTGCAAAATGCATGAATGTAAATGTAATGTCAGATTTTATTATAATTTACAATCTACAATTATGAAAGCTGTCTATACATGAAGTGTGCATGATGAAATTCAGTTAGTTAATGGACATGCAGTTGCCCAAACCTTTTTTTCTATTAACAAACATAATGTGAGAATTAATTGCTATCAATTTTATTTATTCTGATAGTTTAGGAAAAACTAAAGATGCTCAAGTATGTTTATTGTAGGCAGGTTTAGTAGAACCATAGTCAGTTACATCATTATTTGGCACAGTGTTAACAAATTACTGGAAGAGCCAGTTCTGAGAGAGGTTCACTGATCTCCAGCCGAGCACTGGCCCCAACAACCAGCAACATTTTAGTGGTAAAGGTGTATGAAATGTAATAAAAACCATCAAAAGTAAATTACATATGAAGGCGTCTAATGTGTTATTTTCGCCTTGTAAATTATCCATGGTCGCACTTGTCCTCTCTAATTTTAGTAGATTTGCCATCACCCCACAATCACCTATGAAATAAATTACATTTCAGCAGAACAGATGCAGCTGTGATCTTGCAGAGGCAGATAAAGCGCACCTTTGTTTAATGGAAAACAATGATACCAATTTTTAACAACGTAGCAAAGTGTTGAGACACGCTCTGAGGGTTCAATAAACAAACGCGGGGGAAAGTGGAGACTCAAAAGTTTGACAGGCATCACACATCAAAGCCAAGCATGACTATTAAATCATTTCAGGGGAATAATCCTTTTCCAATGTGCCATGTGACGCCTGTCAGGGTATAAATTAAAGGGAGGAAACGGAATCATAGCCAAGGTGGAAAACACCGTCACCCGCCCGCTGTGGTTTTCACCAGCGCATGAGGTGAAACCCTGAGCAGACGGACACTGTGATTTGAACTTCAGGTCATTTCAGAAGGGAAACACCATCTGCAGCAACAGTTATATTGTAATGAGCATTTTTTACATTTTTTTATTTCAAAACTGATCTATATACAACACAGCTTACCGTAAAAGGTATCCTCAGCGTTTATAAGTTTTAAAAAGGCAAAGAGACAATTAAATATTCAACTGAATGATGGGCAACATTCATTAAATTAAAATGAATCAATAACATTTTATTTTCAAAATTTGTTGTTGTTGATATTTTGAGGAATTGCTTAAATCTCACACACAGACACTTGATTCTCGTAAATATTTGGCAGACTCTTTGGTAGACTGCCAACAGCAATTGTTGTCTTCTGTGTATTTACATCTAGAGATAATTTACAGATTATATTTAGCAGAGGGTGATTAGGACTTAATTTAATTAAACATTTAAGCATAACACCGTCAGCCCACTCAGTAAACACTGCAAAAGCTACAATTACTGTACATAGAGCACAGGTGGTAAGTGGCCTCTTACCTGTTGAAGTAATGAATAGCGAATGCAGAACCCTGGATCTGATGGAAAGTACTCATCAGAGACGAAGCGGATCAGGATCTGGTTGCCCTTGGATACCTGGGGCCCCGGGGCCACCTGTGAGCCACACCAGCGACCCAGCACCATCCCTTCAACAGGCTCCTCCACTTCCACATAATCATACCTACAACACCAACACACACTGCATTAGTGCAAGATTGATGCATCACTACACTAAGTCATCCATCCATCCATTCATTCATTTACTTTTTCACAGATGTAATCAGGTACAGAAGTAACTCATGAAGTATCACATGAAGAATTCATGTATCACTTTCAGGGATACAATTAAATCACAAAGCTAGGTTCGTAGCGTAGCATTTTTTGGGGCAAAAAAGTTTATTTTTTGAGGGACTGTTCTGGTAGCTCAACTGGTTAAGGTTGTGGGTTTGACTCTCAAGGAACACGCATACTGATAAAGCATGTAGACCCTGAATGTGTCTGCCAATGTAAATGGACAAAGACAGTCAAGCAGAAATGGTTTATTCCACCCTTATGTTTGTCTGGGAAACGGACACCCAGTGACAGACCCCAGACTCCACACTTACGAAGTATAGACCACACACATTTCCTGCTATTTTTGCAAAGAATGCTGCAACGGTCATTTATGATTTTTTTTACACAATAGATCTACCATCATATGAACATCACCCTTGTCCTGCCATCTTTGCCCCATATGGAGGCTCATGCTGTGTCAGGTTGGGGGGCAATGAAGTTCTGCGGGCAGTGTGTGATGAGGCACCTGATGCTGTTTGATGCCAGAAATTCAGCATCACGTTCACCCTGTCATCCACTAGCTCTCGTCATGGGTCTGGACGTGAGTCTGCGATAATGAGCGGAGTTAATCTTCTGGTAAAACTATAGTTCATTCATCACTGTCCCATATTAGTGCAGCTAAAGGCCACACGGCATCTAAGTGCAAGTCTAATGCTTTAAGCGGCTCCACAGGGAGCTAATGCAATCAGGTTATTCCCAGACATAGCATTGAAGCTGCAATCCGTAACTCTTTTGGGTTATAAATGAACAAAAGTTAGTTGTTGAGCAGGTACATGACAGGTCAGTGTTAAAAACGGTCTCCTTGCCTTACCCTGACTTCCAATGGCAAGTATAAAATAATGATTTATAATTTAAGCTGTCGGGTTTGATTTCACAGGAAAAGACTGTTTGACTTCATTGGACAAACATGCACATTGAAAACCTGCAATTCTATGTTTCAAACAGAGATGGCGCTAGAGAGAGTTATGGATTGTGGCATTAAACACAGACGTTCTGAAATAAAGACAGCGAGGAAACATGGGAAAAGTTGGAAGAGACCCAAAAAAAAGAACAAGAGAGAAAAACTTGCTAAGAAAAGCTGGGGAGAAAGTGAGGAATAAATGAGATTAAAGGAGGGCTATAGACATAAATGTTATTTATCTTTATTTGATCTCAAGCTAATATGGCAACCCATTAGGCTTTTCATAAGCTACAATAGCTGTGACCTAGAAATACATTCTCACAAGCGTTTAATGAACCGAATGAGCTATGAACCGGAGAGAGGCTAAATGTATTATCTCAATCACCCTAATAGCACTTCAGACCACAGAGAGGAAATGATGAGAGCTAAATGTTTCTGCTGCTACTCATTCTCAGCTAACTCAAATCACAGTTCTACAATAAAGGAGTGTTTTGTACTAGATTTACTTTAGGGAAATCATAGCTAATCCAATGATCATAGAAGTAAACTGTTATCAGTGGATATTAACACCCGACAAGCCAAAATTAAAAACCTGAAAGTTAAAATCATAAATTATTACTTACCGTAGTGAATCGAGGTGAGGTAAGAAGACCTTGCCATGTTTTAAACTCCGCTCTGTTATTTATCGATTTGTGTTCATTTTTAACCCCAAAAAGTTATGGATTGCTTTTTTGGCACAACATCTTTGGCACTGTATATATGTTTATAAACATTTTTATATAAACATTATATGAACATAAACATTTTTTAAAGCTCAAATAAATGCTCGTTGTTGTTTGGCCCACATGTACTTTGCTGTTTCTTTTCCACACATCTCACAACAATTACTGCTGCTGTGATGAATACAAAAATGAACACAAATGTTTGCATCCCTATATATAAACGTATATCCTTTTTAGCACCACATTATCTGCATCACGCAGAAAGCTCTGATGTTTGTAATCAGGTACATTCTACAACAAGCCACACTTCTGGAAAAGGAAATACTTTGAGACACTCAATATACCAGTGCACGTTGCGTGTGGTTTAACTGGACTGCGGGTGGCATGTGAATAAGTTGGACGCGAAACTGTTCAGTGAATTCACCCAACACTCTTTCCATCTTTCTCCCATGACCCTCCTTGGGGCTCTAAATTACAGCCTTTTGGTCTAACTTGGCCGGAACAGAATCCAGTGGCCTGAACTTTCTTCTTATAATAAAGCAAAACAGCCGAGTTGTGGGTATGTTGTTCCTGCCTGCATGGCCTCAACGTTCCTGCAGTGTTCAATAAAAGCTGGTTACAGTGGCAGAAGCCAAAGCCTGGTACTAATCATGTGATTGGACAAGCACTCTTTCCCTTTCCTCCACAGGCCAGCACAGCCATTTGGCCTCTTAAGACATT
>JAZGTJ010018933.1:0-11166 GCA_036877575.1 Botia almorhae | reverse complement strand
AATTTTTTAGAGAACATTCTTTCTATGCTTAAAAGATCCACAAGTAAACAAACCAGACAGTGCAGATATGTCTCTTCTCTGGAAAGTGCCAGTGATGGATGAAGCAGCGTGATTGATAATAATAGCGGCGCGCAGGTGAACCAGCAGCAGTGCGGGGAGGAGAAGTAAAGTTTTTGATCTCATCTTAAGGGCAGTCATGTGTAAATATGCTGTCGGGGCAAGCCAGACCTAGAGTGGAGGAGCTACAGTTCGTACCTCATTTAGCTCTTTTTGAAGATGTGCGAGTCTGATAAAGCTATCAGCCATGCAATCCCTCAGCCTAAACATTCAGTCAGGTTGATAGCACCAGACACTGCTGTCTATCTGAGCTGCTGGACTTCTTTTGCATACTTGTCTCTCTGAGCCACTGCCCACTTTCTTATCTCTGACTCCCTGCCAATGGTCTGACTGGACAGATGGTGGGCTGAAGAGGGCACGGGGTGGGAATGTTTCTATCAGAGAGGGGAAATGAGCTTGTGTGATGGCAAATGCAACTTTGAACCAAAAACTTTAGAAGGAGAAAGAAAGGTCAAAGTGCACCTCCCACTCAAATAGAATAAAAAAGGCGACTCTGACAGTTCTATTTTACCCTTTAAAATTTTTGGTACAGCCAGTCATAAAAAGAGACAAAATTCCTCCGGCACTTTTCAGAACCTCTAATCCAAACAAATCAACTTGACATTTTTGTAGTGTCTGCAATAATGACATCCAAAAACTTCCAGCAACTTTCTGGTTTTCTTGGCCTTCTGACTGTCCACTTCAAGACATGAGTGAGAAGCCTGGCCTTGAGTCGCATTGTACGGCTCGGTGTTTTCCTCGAAAGTGCACTTGTAAATTTTAAATATGTATGATTCATTTTTTTATTCATTCTTACATCAACACAATACTGACATTCTGGCTTGACATTCCAGTTTCATTAGTTAAAAGATAATGGAAGCAGAACCTCTAAAGATCCCACTAATCTAGGCAGCCAATTATTTCTTCTTTAAGCTTTAGGTCCTTCTCTTAATTTTCTTTAGTTTTTCAATTAAATGAGATAAAACGGAAAACCACATCAGCATTTTAATGCCTATGCTTGCGATTTTTTAAAGGGTCACGTTTAAGCATGCACACAGAAGAAAGACCTCCAATCCTTTCTAGTGCAGCCTAAGCAGTAGTGAATTCAAAGAACTTTGTGAATCAGCTTCCAAGACAGCAGGATGGTGAGAAGATCAGAAATCTGTTCTCCTGGTACTTCTCTGTTGAGTCACTCATTGATCCCCAAATGTATTCTTGGTCTCTGTGTTAAAAAAAGCAAATGCAGAACTCACCTCCAAAGTGGTACGTGCTTCCTGTTGTGATCTGGAGAGGTGAGTTGGTTCTTACGGCAGATGCTTCATCACCATCAATGGTCAGCATGGCAAAGTTCTCCTTGGCCAGGAACCGAACATCATGCCATTCTCCATCATTCAGGCCAGAACCTACAACAAGAACAAAACAACAGAAGAAAAAACAAAACTATCCATTACACTGCATTTACATTTATGCATTTGACATCATATTCCCTGAATCAAACCCATGACCTTCATGTAGCTACTGTAGCACCATGCTCTCCCGCAGTAGTTAAGATACAGGAAATACACCTTAAATTAAAAACATTTAAAAATATTCTACATCTTATATCGATCCCACAACCATTTAGCCATCGTAGTACCTCACTTTCCTACAGTTCCATTTGTCACTGATTACTGTTCATTCATGTCGGCCATAATCCATTGCATACGAAGCTGATCAATAGTCTGATGAGCATCAAATTACAAGTCTGGAGTTCCACAGTGAGCTGATTCAAAGCAACGGAGGTCCAGGATAACAAACCTACAGCAGCCACCGATGACTGATAAATCAGAAAGCTGTTATTTACTCTGATGATATCATGAAGGGCAAAAGTCATCTGGACATAATAACCAGGTTGACGCTTGTTCAGGAGAATGAATTCTCCCCCATCATTCATCACGAGCTGCTGTAAAGACATTACTTCATTGAAAGTCCCCAGTGACCAGTTTACCTATCTGTCACACACCACAAAACACCAAACAACACTTCTCTCCTTCCCACCCCTCTCTCTCGTGGGCGCAGGCCGCTTGGAAAGAACAAGGCCAAAATACCTTACACGCCATTACCTCTGATAAATTTGTGTCTCAAATGCTGGGGGTGTGCTCATATTCCATCCATCAGCTGTTTTCGAACCTTGTACAATATATGTTGTGCTTGTGCAGGTGTATGGAATGTTTTTTGGAAGAACAGTGTGGCAAACAGCTGGACGTGCCGGTCATAGGCGGCTCTGTTGGACAGATGGAAAAACAGATGGCTTTTGTGTATAAAGCAAATTATGTTAAGTGACATAATATGCCAACACAACATCAGAAGAACGTTAGTGCCTTGTCTGAGAGTCGGGAATACAAAGCTAATGAGGTTAAGGTGTGAACTGACTGTGATAAAAGATCAGCTATGCTTAGATTCAGCTCAAGATTAAAAGAATTTAAAACAATTTATCTAGTTGTTCCATCAACAATCTGGCTGAAAATGTAAAGTGTGTATAAATGGTGTAATGATGTTGTCAGGTTCAAAAAGTAGTTCAGTAGTACAAATTGATTTAAATAATATTTTAGACAGAAATAAAGTCGTTTTTACAATATAATGCATGTTTTAGGCTACCTGACTATTATTAATTTTTTTAAAACAGAAACACAGCAGTCATAATACCATCTGAGTAAAGTTAGACCCTTTGCAATGCTTTAAAAGCATTCCCTCCCACTTTTTGGGCAAAAAAAATGGTTTAAATACATTAAACAATAGCTCACACTTCAATGAATCAGTAAAGAAGACTGCTTGAACTTTACATAACCTAATTAATATTCATGAGCCAGGCTAATAAGGGTTAAAACATCCCCCTACCTTTTTAGAGTCCTCAGAGGGGCTATAATTAGGTCAGCAAGGTGCATTATGGGCAGTTTTGATGTGCATTCTTCATTTCCACTCCATGGCTGCATTCTGGTCTTTTTTGCGCCATACCTAATTACACTGCAACAGTGTGAAAGAGCAGTACCCATGCATGACCCTGTGAGAGACCCTATGGTCTTTACCTACTGCCAAAGATTAATTAGGAGAGTAGGAAACCCTTTGTTAACACAGTGTGGATCATTTGAACTCTGACAGATCAGCTTACACTCATTACTTATCTACCTGCTTAATCAACTTTCCCATAATGACTATAATCTCCTCAGGATCTTACACATTTTGTCTCTCATTTCTGACCTGAATGGACTCAATCAAAGGAGTTGCTAGACCCCATATACAGTGTGTGGACTTCAGTCCTCTTGTCTTTCATCTCCGCCCACTTAAATCCTAGGTTAACTCTAATAACTGGGTGAGCTGTCAGAATCGATATCTCTTTTTGTCTGATGGAAAAGTTTTAACTCTGAAATTCTCCATGTTCTAGTTGTTAAACTTTTCATTTTGGTTACATTAAGTATTAGTCTTCCCTCTGTTGAGCAGTGAACCCTGTCATGAGCAACATGGGGGCCGATGACATGGAATGCTGTCCCCGCAGAGTGAGGTTCCTTTCAGTTCACTTAAAATTATTTTCAAGCAAGACTCGAACCCACAAATTCTAGACCCACAAATTCTAGAATTGCCTTTGGACTGCTAGTAACAGATATAAAAGATGCTCACATAGAGTCATCAAAACATTCAACATTAGAATCAACATTCAACATCGACATCAGTTCAACATTAAAAGAATACCCAACTTTCGTTGATTCTGCCATCAACCAAATGGTCTGTGATAAATGCCTGGTAGATTTCAGGCAGACAAGTCCATTAAAGTCTGAATGACATTTGAAGGTTTCGGTGCCCTTTAAAAAGCAGGTGCATCCTCATATGAGCTTCAAAGGCAGTGATGCAATTACTGGGATACGCAGCCTCCAGCTCTATTTGTCATCATGGTAAGTCTGATATCTGAGTATGTGGGGCTGGAAGAGGCCCCCCACAACTCAAGCCAAGAAGCCCCAGATGCAATAATGTCCTCAAAAAGGATTGCTTGGAAAGTTCTCACTTCCTCACTACTCAGACGCTCACAGACACCAGACCATAATTAATGCTGGGCTGTGCCAGAAAAGAATGCTCTTGGGAGACCAGGAACTTCAAGCTCTGGCTTTTCCATGGATATGTTTTTTTACATGTGTTTGAAATTGTCTTAGAAGCCTCTATTTTACACATAAAGAGAGAAGCCCTGAAATATGTATTAGGTCTCTTTTTAAATGCACAGATGAAGGCCAATTTTGATTATTTAGGACTGTCACAGGCAGGAGAAAGGAAACTGGCAATAAAATAACAACCCCTGACCGGCCAAGTAAACATACACTCTGGTAGTTTTTAACAATGCATCAATTATCTATTTTTGAAAACCCACTGACATTTGTTTAAGCTTTGTTTAGGACCACATACTGTTTAATTCAAACCTAGAAGCTGATCTGGACCAAAGCTGCAGTTTACTTTGTCTCATGACTTTGGCCTGTTGTTGTAAGGTCCATTTCTTAAGAAGTTGCTGTTTTTGTTTGCAGGGGTGTAAAATAACACAAGACCGCTTGGTGGCCACCACACATTCATCCCCAACAAATCAAAAATAGTGCTATTGCCACGTTTAAAGCAAATGGTTGCTTTTCTCAATTTCCATTAAACAGCTTGAACAACAGAGCAGTTAATGTGTTACATTTAGATATAATTGAAAGTGAAAGTAAATTACATAATTAAAAAATTTAAATAATCAGTGTGTAATAATGACCTGCCTCTGGGGTTATATAAATTAATTACAGTTATATAAAATAATTAAATAAATTAGGTAAATAAAGTTAATTTAATTAAATAAGCAACAATTCAGCCCTGAGCTCCAAACTAACTGAACTAACTGAACTAACTAACTTTAACTATTACTGCTGTGGCATCTGGTTGGAATGCTTTGATAAAGTTAAAAAATTAAACTTTTCTAATAAACAACCTACTTGGCTTACTTAATGGCTTACTTATAGTTATCTCTGCATATTACTGTAATCTGGAAAGAAAAAATATTTTAGCATTGACAAAATGACACACAAAAGCCCTGCTTTTACTTTTTTCCTTCTTAAGTAACTCGCATAAAATGGGGGGAAAAGTCACCATTACACAACTGAGGGAAAAGATATAATAAGTGTGACAAAGGAACCCATGCATGTCAAAGGCTGTGTGGAACTGTGTGGAGAACATTGGATATTTCAGCAGAAGCCTGAGGGATAAAACCGATATTCTCTGCTCTCCGTCACCTCCAGATATCACATTGATTTTTGAAGCCATCGCCGCCCTGAAGGGAACAGGAAGGCGTGAGGGAAACTCTGCTTATTTCTGAATGATAAAATTTTACCAGGACTGTGGCTCTGAAATACACAAACCTCCTGTTTTTCCACTAGAAAATGGATGGGGTTAAGGGAGGTTCACAGGCTCGAAGCTCTGAGCATTTTAAAGCTGCCTGTAACTTTTTTCTTACCCAAAGACAATGGCCTGAAGTGGGTAAGTACACACAGCAATAAAACACAGGACACTGTTCTGTCAGTGAACAGACATTTTCAGTATAAGAATAGGTGTGATAACTTGTCTTGCAATTTCCAAATCTCATATGGAAAACTGGAAAAACAGTTACAGGACAAAATCATGGAAGCAAGACATCTTCTGTCCAGTCGTGCTGTACCAAACACAACAACTGATCAAAAAGGCTTCCTGAGACATTCCCGAGACACAGTTTTATGTAGCTGAACATGAAGGAATGCAAATAGGAAACAGGAGTTATTCACCTAAATAAGCTGTTGAGGAATGATTTGGTGTGACTTTAGAGGCCTGCTGTAAACAAACATCACGGAAAGATCAATGGATTATTGCACAACATCCATCATGATCACTCACTAACTTGGAATTCAGAGCATGGACAGTCTTATTCTAGTGTACAGGAAATTACCATCACATCTCCTGAATGATGTAGGGAATGACTTGTGTTGCATTACTTCAGCAGTCTATGCACAATATCCTCCATCACTCAGACACACGGTCTACACAATATACGTGCCTCTGCAATAAACCAGGTGTTAAGAGCCTTCAGAAAAGCAAAAACATCCTGTTTCTGATTACATACTACACTGTCCATGTCCACAGGGATGATAGACAGTTTTTTTTTCTATTGATAAAATATCAAATATTCTATACTTACAAAGCAAAGGTGTGTGTTTTCATGTAGAATTTTTGACTCATCAATGAGATGTACTATAACATAAAAAGCTAACAGGGAATGTTCTTAGAATATTGGCTAATGTTCTCTAAAAGTTCTCTTAAAGTTATCAGAAAATGTTCTTGCAGTAATATTAATGCATTTATATCAAAAATGTTATACATAAGTAGATGTTTTAACATTGCAGACTAAGCATTTTTGAATATAGTCTTATAACCATACAATAACATTTATACAATGTCTAAAAACCTGGACATTATGAACATTCCCAAAACCTTCAAAAAAGCTTTAAAACTTTTTAAAGTTCCATACTAAACAAACACAATGTCAACAACTGACAACAGAGGCCTTCCTTTGACACTGAAAATCCCATACACACAAATGATATTCACCATCACCACAGGCAAACAGTGGTTCAAGGATTTATACAAGAGCCTCAGAGCAAGTGTGAAGGTCGTATGAATGGATACACAACCGTCAACTCTGTGTGTCATTTTACCAGGGGTAATAAATAGCAAGTAATACATCCAATTGTTCGTTCACCTTAACTTTCTTGGTGAAGCTGAAAGTTCAATATTGAATGGGAAAGCACTGCAATAATGGAACTCCCCCAGGGGATGATGGGAAAAACACTATACCTTACTATGATTATAATGTTATATTGTCCCAGTTTATGAGGTTGGTAAATTGCCTTCCGCCTGGATTGAAAAGCCTCTCGAATTACCTTGGAGGGCCAAATATTTAAGACCAAAGCACACAGTCAAATTCATAAGTACCAGAGGGCTTCATAAATGTCAAAGAAAAAAGATTCAACTAAACAAGCAGGATCAATATATGATAGAATACTGGTGTCAAGAAATTAGTTGTCTTCCAGGTTCACATGCCTAAGAGGCATCAGACCTTGGCTGGAGTCAGACACGATGAACGGCTGAATGCATATAAGGAGCATAACAAAAGCCACCAAGCACGACAATCTGAAGGTTTTTCCAAATTACCCCATTAACACAATGTAACAGATCTGCGATCGGTGCGATTCATCAACCTGTCAGCCACGTGACTTGTCAGTGTTGTTCTACAGGCGTACGTTTCATGAGTGGAAAATCACTGCCAATTTCCAGTCGCTCTGTCAATTTTGGTTGTAATTGAACATGCAGCAACGCTCTGAATGGGCATTAGTTTTGCTTAGAGCGTATAAAAGCACTAGCGTTCAGAGCGAAAAACAAATATTAAAAATACCTTTTTCAAACCATGGCACCAACACACTGGTCCATTAGCATCTTAATGCCAAAAAATTAACATCCATTTCCCGACAGTATCATTATGACGAATAATAGTTTTACTGTAAACGGCGGCATTTGACTTACTTTAGCTACTGTAGCACCATTAGTAAATAAGTGGAAAAACAGACAAAACAAAACATTAAGACAAAACACACTTCAACTTTATTCCTCATGCTTAATTAAAACATTTCAAAAGTTGCGTCATTCTCTCGACAACTGCACACTACATTACCATGGCAACAACCTTGCAGTAACACCCTTAGTTATAACTAATTATCTGTTATTGAGGGAAGAAATCAGTGCTTGCCATTGGCTCCCGAGAGATGATTTAATGATGAAAAACATGAGGAACTTCCAGCACAAGTCGATATGTTAATGGTAGGTCTGGTTTTGCGTGAGGGCCATAAAATGTTTCTCAGACATGTACGTTTAACTGGTAACGCACATTTTTAATACTTTGAGAAGTTAGTGAAGAGGAAATCCACTCAAATTCCATTTTTACTCACTCTGTTTTTAATAATGTGTACTAAAGAGCAGAGCTTCTCAGTGGGAAAGATCTATTCCCTAAATTGGTCCCATTCCCACCCATTACAAATGGATCCTCTACAATGTGTCACTCCTAATGTCAGTTAACTTAACAAGTCTACCATTAATCTTCTGGGATTAAAGACAAGATGAAGAAAACTTGTTTTAATGGATTTAAATCAGCTGGTTGAAAATACTGGTAAAATAATAAGTAAAATCAGGAAGCTATGGCAATTACACAAGCTTCTCCTCTGAAATGTGACTTAACTGCAGCCTATTAGCAAGACCACACTCATTTTTCTTTTCATCCATTTACTTCACATCCAGTTTCCCAAAGCCAATTTGCAGCTCAAGACAAGCAGAATGGACCTTTAACCCAGACGAGAATAGGACATAGCCAGCAGATGTATGGGCTGAGCTGCAAAGCAAATTATATTCCACTTATCACAGATGAACATTTACTGTATGACCCAAGTAGCCTATGATGATGTCTGGAACTTTCCTACATCCTACATCTTTAAAGGAAGGGGAACTGTATGATCCACACCATTAGCTGATTCAATTCCAGGTCAATGGAAAGACGTAGTGTCAAGGAATCTGACAGTTACTGGCCTCCTGATGGCTGCTTAATTGGTTTAACACACAATGTCCAATCAGAAGACTGGTCTATGTCCAATCAGAAGACTGGTCTATTTTAATATTTTTAAGGTGTTTTGAGGACTGTAAAAGCTAGTCAGGCTGGGACACCAACTGGCCCCAACTAGACAACTAGACCAGCTTTACACCAGCTTGACCAGGGTGGAAAACTTACTTTGGCAAACTAAAATCCAACCGGTGCTGAAGGTTTTTCACCTTCCTTCCATTGTGGCTTTATAATGCTGAAATAAAGCTTTTCCACTCAATACTACCGAGAGATTTATACACTATAGAAGACATAAAAATGTAACAATAAAACAGTGATATTAAGAACCAACTGTACATGACAGATTTCGTGGGAAATGTCTATCTATAAACCGAAATTAGAAGATCCGGCTCTATATTGTATGTACCCTGGAATTTCATGTTTCAAACAGAGATGGCAGTAAAGAGGCAAAAATTACAGATTAGGTCAAAAACAAGAAAGCATTGCTTACGATTTCTAAAAACACAAAATATCTTTTGAGCACAACCGTACAATAGGAAGTGAAATTGATTGCTCTCAGTTGAGCAGTACCTCAGCACTGAGATCTTTATGACTAAAGCATGACTAAGGCAATGATTATTAATTTCTAATACGTCTTCAGCTAATGAGTCTCGGCAGATGGATATAAAACTTAGGGCTCTAAAAAGCGAAACCTATTTGTATTCTAACAGCCTGAGTTAGACTGACAAGAGAAGCCCCACACATTTGCAACCACATGTATAAACCTCTTTAATGTTATATTGATATAAAAATGCTTCAAAGATGTTTTTGAGTTGTTCTCAGAGATTTCCTAAGAATGGGAAACATCTGTGGTGGTATACATGTAGGAAAATAAGAAATTAACTGAGATTCATCAAAATTTAATAAAGAAGCAACTAATTACGGTATGCTACATACAAGCCATAACCACAAGTATATGTTGTTTCCAACTTTTTAATTTGTTTTGGGGAAAAAATCATGAATTATTAAAATCTGATTAAAATAAATCAGATCTGGATCAAGAACATGTTTTCAACAGCAGTCTAATTTATCATGCTGAGTCAAACTAAAAGTAATCTCATTCCTATGGTCATGTCACAGATCTTCTAATACTGATAATGTGGTACAGGAGAACAAGTTGCATGATACAGTCTAACATTGATCCAGTAAATCCAATAACATGTTGAACCCTAAAATGGGATCAACCTTTTGGATCGTGTAGACCTCTTAGCTCAGACTGGACTCATAGCCCATCAATCTCGTTGTCTTTGCACTTACTATGCATGGAAGTCCATCAAGTTATTTTCTGACTCTTCCATGCTGAAGTTCAAATGTGGAGTCAATTTGCTTTTCTTAAAAGAGATAAAGGAATCCAAACAGCTGGAGCCCAATTAGCCTTGAGGTTAACAATGTAAGAGTAACTACCCTTCGTCCTAATGGCCTATTAACACAGGAGTTTGGTGAGTGTGCCCTGAATGTCTAAAGGTGTCTTTGGGTTCTTAAGTCTACATAAAATTAAATAACTCACACAATACAAATACTCCCTTTTGTAATATATCTATGATGCATATAAATTCTATTACTGTGTTTAAGTTATAGACTGTCTGTTGGTGTATATATATATAGAGAGAGAGAGAGAGAGAGAGCGAGAGAGAGAGAGAGAGAGAGAAAGAAAGAGAGGTGTATATATAGAAGAAGAATCTGCTGTATAATATTGCACAGCAATGTTGCTTTGCATTGTCCCTGTCAAATAAAATTAATAAATAAATACAATTATAGCTTCTCTTGGACAGCAATGAGATTAAACAGACAGAAAATGGGGACAATAAGACCCCAGTAATCTCACATTTGTCTACTATAGATATGTAAAAAAGATTACAAACTGTGCCCGGATTTATCAAGATACCAACAACTGCAAACAAATATCAGAGTTTTCAGCAAGACTTTATACATTTGTCATCAAATGCTACCAGGACCAAATGATCTGAGCTCTGCTATGCACACAACTTTATGGCTGTATATTCTTAACTGCAAGTCAATAATTGTCTCATTTGTTTATATTATTATTTCTTCAAAGAAATTCTAGGAGAAACACTAAAATAAAACTGATACTTTAATCTAATTGAGAACTCCATTTAGCTATAAAAGTGCAATAAAATTTACCTCTGGAACGTTATGTGCCTTTAACAGTCGCATTATGCTACATTGATCATATTGTTAAAAATGCGTATAGATCGATTATGCTGTTGGAAGAGTATTACAACCACACAAAATTGCATTCATTAACTTTTTTTAACTATAGGCTATTATGTTAAAAAGACAACAACCTTTACAACAAGCTGATGAAACCTTATGTAGCCAAAAGAGGTTTT
>JAZGTJ010018932.1:0-11167 GCA_036877575.1 Botia almorhae | reverse complement strand
TAGGGTTTTGTAAATTGTAAACGTCTAATATTTTATTGTATATATTTTATGTATGTATGCTGCTTTTGCATGTTGTGTAGTTCATGGTACTATTGCAAATCCCCTTCCCATAAGATGTTGTCTAATATATGCCATCCTTATGTAAGCTGGAATGCATATATTTTGCTCAACGATTTTGTGGCTTTATCGGTTCAGTCAGCTCTTTGTTCGTAAACATACTATAGGCCTAGTATATGTAATTAGTCTTATCCCACACATATTATTTGCAATAATATTATTAACATGTCTGACATTTGTTCTGTGTTTTATTATTATTCTTTGTTTTTTTTATGTAAAGCTGCTTTGAAGCAATGTAACATTGTAAAAAGCGCTATATAAATAAAATAAAATTGAATTGAACTTCCTATTAAGACACCTCCCTTTAACCTAGGTAAATTCTATTTTTTTGCTCCCTGCCTTGTCACACCAGTGTGATGTTATAGCTACAGTTGGTAACCACGTCGCCACATCTGTTTGTAACATTCCCCAGTACTTGACATATTGTCACAAAATCAGACCTGACAGTTTTAAATTTATATATAATTATAAATTGCTGTATATAAATTGCTCTCCGTTTATATATCATAGAAAGTTACAAATTGCAGCTTTAACATGCCAATTTGTAACTGCCCCTCCGTTTCTCCCAAAGTTTCTTTCTCCATCTATATCTATATCTATATCTATATCTATCTATTTATATATATCTATATATATATATATATATATATATTGTCACGGGTGAAGAATCACACGACAACTGCAGGCGGTGTGAAAACACCCCGGAGGGTGGATTTATTGAATGAAAAGGGTGTGTGAGCGGTGAGATGCGTGGAGGAAGCAGCCGGGCTGGCAGCTGGTGCTGGTGCGGCTCGTGCTCGGGGTTGCGTCCCTCCTGGCACCGGGAGTGTGCGGTGGCTCGTGCTCCGTTATGCGGCTTTCGGCCACTCGCTGCTCTCTCTCGGCGCGGGGGACACGCAACGTACTTCCGGCTGGCGGCACTTTCAGGTCTCGCTCTCAGCTCCGTATATCTCACCTTCCTCTCCGACCGAGTCTGAATCTCTGACCCCATCTGGGGGGAAGGCGGCGGCGTTCCCATTCCCCCCCCCAAGCGCCGGCCTGGTCCCAGGGGTGACAGTGGATAGCGGGGGAGTAACGAGGGGAGGGCAGGGAGAGTGTGGGGCACCCTCCGGCGCGCGTCGCTCCTGGTCCACCCTCCGAGGAAACGGCTGCGTCCTTTCCCCGGACTCGTGGTGTTGTCTGGCGTCCGCCAGCTCGACCGCCTCCCCGCGGTTGGACCGCGGCAGGGCTCGGGGGAGGCGATCGCTGACCAACCGTTCTGCGACCTGCGCGGCGGTGCGCTCTCTTTCGAGCAGCCCGGGGTGCGCGATGCGGGTCAGGTCGGGTGGCGGCGCGTCGTGGTCCGCGTGGCCGCGCATGGTCGCGAGTCCTTCCTCCGTCCGGCTCTGACGGGTGGTCAGGTGCTCGACCAGTGCCTGCTGGCAAACGCCCACCCCCGTCAGGCGTCAGAGCAGCTCGTCCATCTTCCCGGGGGGAGGAAGGCACGCTGTTCTCCTCTGTGAAAACAAACAGTGTTTAGTGGGGTGTCGCCTACTCTTGTCGGTGATTCCTCACTAGATTGACCGCATTCTCCACCAGTTGTCACGGGTGAAGAATCACACAGTTATTAACGTCCGGCCTTTGCTACTCACTTCAGTTCTCGCGAGGGCCGGAGCTGGCGGCGTTATATCGCCGCGTGGTGATGCGGTCCAGCTGTGGCCGGTCCGCCGGTGACGAGCTGCCGCAGGTGCGGCGGCTCGGTTGCCAGGGCGACGCTGATCAGCCCGGAGAGACTCGTCACAATATATATATATATATATATGATATATATCATTGGAGTTTTGGTTCCTAGCCACTGTCGCCCAGTTGGTTTGCTTACTGGGAGACTTCTGACATTTAACATTTGACTTGAGTTTTGTAAATTGTTAAAATTGCTTCTAGCAAAATGATATAGTTCCAATCCTAAATACTCTTATTTTTTGTTATTTTTGTCTCCAATTCTCTTTCATTGTGTAATGTTCAGAGATTTGTATTGTGTATATTTTATGTATGTACGTATGATTTGTGTGTGTATGTTACGGTTAGTGTTTGTGACGACAGGGTGACTGAGACCAAGGAGCGACAACACGGGAATACGAACAAAATATATTTAATAAAGAAAATATACAAACGCCTAACCGTTTAAATTGTAGCAATGTCAACAACAGATGCACAACAGCGTAGCTCAATGAGATAACCCAAAAACTTACAGGGAATTAGAAACCACAACAAAATCCAAACACAATCCACAATAACCGACAAACTTAACATCCAGACAGGGAACTTAAATAGTGCTACTAATTAGCGTGTTACATGTGATGGTGATTATCAAACAGGAAGTGTGAAAACAAAAAACCCGTAATCAAACAGAAAACTTCACAATAAAAGTGCGTGCATGTAACATCATGCCCCCCTCCTGGAGGGTGTGTCCTCACGCCGTAGAAGGCACCACCGAAGTCCAGGGTGGTACTGATGGCGGGAGGAGCCAGGGCAGAGCCTTGAGGAGCCAGGGCAGAGACTTGAGGGAGTAGGATGGTACCCAGAACGCAACCAGGAAGGTAACCCATGTTGAAGACCTCAGAGGGAGGAGCCATGGTGGAGGGGAGGCCGATGACTTCATGTAGCCGACCGATGGCGGCGGAGACGGAGGCAGCGGCAAAGCCAAAGCGATGGAGGACTGAAGGGGAGCTGGAGGAAAGGCGAAGCCCAACGGAGCCAGAGGGACGGAGTGACGCAGTGCAGCTGAAGGAGCGGAGTCCAGAGGAGATGACGGGACGACGACTGACCGAGGCAGCGCCGGAAGGACGAGAGAGCCGGGTGGGGCTTGTGGACCGACAGGCGACGATAAAGATGAGGGAGCTGGAAGACACAGTGGAGCCGAAGGGTCATAGGGCTGAGGGGGAGTCTGGGTGCTGGAGGCAGGAAGCAGAGCTGAGGGATCTTCCATCCTCAGCGCAGATGTGGCTGGTGGTGGGCAGCCCAGCGGCGAGCTCATGACACTGCTGGTGGGCTGAGGGTGAGCAGAGGGGATGACAGGCTCCAGCAACATCGGAGGTGAGGAGACAGAGAAAGACATAAGAGGAGGTGGGAGAGGGAGGTTGGGTGGGATTACGTTCAACATTGACATCATTTGAACTTGCAGACATAATAGTCTCTGAACTCAAGTCCAGTTTGTACTCACCCCAGGTGGTGTCGTGGGCAGGGTCCTCCAGACTACCCTCGTGCTCCACTGGCAAGTCCTCTGTAGTGTCTGCTGCAGCCGGCTCGTGCACCAGGTCGGACGTTTCCTTCAGCTCAGGTTCCGGGGCGATCCACCTCTCGGTCCGCGCCGGGCTCTGGCTGCTGCGCATCCCGGGGTGATGACTGGTTGAGTTCTGGGTTGATAACGACCACATCTGATGACCCAGGGCTGAGATCCACTTCGCCCACTATGAGGTTTGATCCCGCCAACCATAAAACGAAGTTGACGTACCCTTCAGTGTCCACTGTAAGTCCGCATGTGGCATGACGAAGCGGTGAAGTGCGTCCAGCCTGCACCACAATACCTCCATATATATATTTTCACATATATATATATATATATTTAATAAGCAAAACATACAAACACCTAACCATTTAAATTGTAGCAATGTCAACAACAGATGCACAACAGCATAGCTCAATGAGATAATCCAAAGATTTACAGGGAACTAAAAACCACAACAAAATCCAAACACAATCCACAATAACCAACAAACTTAACATCCAGACAGGAAACTTAAATAGTGCTACTAATAAGTGTGTTACAGGTGATAGTGATTTTCAAAAAGGAAGTGTGAAAACAGAAAACCTGGAACCAAACAGAAAACTTCACAATTAAAGTGCGTGCACATAACAGTGTATTGTATTTTATGGTATTATTGCAAATCCCTTATACCTCTGTCCCATAAGATGTGATATGGAGATGTGGAGATATGCCATCTCCATGTAAGGTAAGGTAATGATATGTAATGATACCATATTAATAACCATATTGATACCAAGGTAATGACATCATATTAACTGACTGCATGACGTGAAGTCTCAGAGGTGAATACTGTCTTAGTTGGCAGCAATTTTTTACCCTCTCATAGACCACAGAGAGAGGTACGATATAATGAAACGATATAATGACATATAATGACAGGTATTTCTAATGCACGTCCATTTATTCAAATGGTCCAAATGTGTTTTTGTTTTTATCGGTTCAGTCAACTCTTTCCAACCAGAAACTTAGTATCCATAATTAATTTTATTAATATATATCTTGCTTTTTTGAACATGTTTGATAATTTGATCATTTGTGTTTTTAATATCTCAGTATAATGTGTAAAGCTGTTTTGAAGCAGTGTAACATTGTAAAAAACACTAAATGAAATTGAATTGAAATTAATGAAAAGTGATCACCTGTACCAAATGTTATTTAACAAGGAAAAGTATGGAAAACACGATTGTGGTCATCACTATCCTTCTGCAATAGGATCAGCTGGATGGCAAAAACAGTGCTAACAGAACCTCAAAAGTAATCAAATAATGGAATCAAATAATTACTGTTGGCCATGCCAAAAAAATGTGAAAACATTTTGAGTGAGGCAAAGAAGGGTTCAATTCTCGCTTTACTAGCAGTAGGGTACAGTGAGCATCAGTTTGCTTCCATCCTTAAAATTTCAAAGACAATGGTTTATAAGAACAGTGGTTTATTACGGAGAGCAAAACTACAGACCAGTAGAGGGCGAAAATGATTCTCCACTAAACGAGATGACCAAAACGTGTTTAAAACGTGTTTCTAGAGGCTTGCAAAAAACATAGGAATTGCACTGTAGAGGACTGGAGTAAGGTCATCTTCTCTGAGTCTAATTTTCTGCTTTGCCCAACACCTGTTAATAGTTAGACGGAGACCTGGAGGGGCCTACAAGCCACAGTGTCTCGCACCCACTGTGAAATCTGGTGGAGGATCTGTGATGATATGGGGGTCCTTCAGCAAGGCTGGAATTGGGCAGATTTTGTGAAGGGCGCATAAATCAAGCCACATACAAGATTGTCCTGGAAGACAATGTTCCCCAACTCTGAGGATTATTTTTTCCAGCAGGACAATGCTCCATGCCACACAGTCAGGTCAATCAAGGTTTGGATGCAGGATCACCAGATCAGGACCCTGTCATGGCCAGCCCAATCTCCAGACCTGAACCCCATTGAAAACCTTTGTAATGTGATCAAGAGGAAGATGGATGGTCACAAGCCATCAAACACAGCTGAGCTGTTTGAATTTTTGTGCTAGGAGTGGCCTAAAGTCACTCAGCAGCAATGTGAAAGACTGGTGGAGAGCATGAAAAAATGTTATCTATATTGCTTTGAATTACTAGGCATGTGCAAGGGAACAGATTGTTGTTATGTGATTAATATTTAGTTTCACTAGTTTATTAATCTATCCATGTTAATGGTATTATTGCAAATAATGTGTGAGATGTATAAGATTAATTAGGTATACTAGGTTTATAGTATGTTTATGAATAAAGACTGAACGAATAAAAACACAAAATTATTAAGCAAGATATGCATTCTAGCTTACATAGGGATGGCATATAATAGCCATCTTAAGGGACAAAGGTATAGTACCATGAACTACACACAACATGCAAAGTAGAATACATTACCTACATAAAATGTGTACAATAAAAATATTAGACGTTTACAATTTACAAAACCTTAGGGTAAGTTAGACGCCCAGTCTCATATCACATTCTGTCCAACAGAGCTATGGTTCAGCCAGTAATGCACCGTGGTCCTGGCAGGTTCTAGCACGGCATATTTACGGCTGGCCATATAGCCAAACAATTATAGGTTGATTTATAGGTTTCCTTAAAGTCCTGTTCAATGCATCAATGTAGTTCTTATAAAGCATCAAGATTGTGCTATTTAAACTAGGTTACTCATAAAAGTTTTAGTACTAAGAATACTTTTGTGACTCCAATAGGTTAATGTCTTCTAAAGCAAACCCTTTTTTGAGATAAAGATTCATATTTTCATCTTTAGTAAACAAAAAAGCAGGGCTCTAAACGTAAATACGTGGCACATAATAAATGCATTTCATTGGTTGTCCCAAGTCTTGTAAGTTTGATGTCAATACACGAGTTGAGAAGACAGACCAATGAGATTTAAAGTTATTGACGTGGAACCGGCGTGTCACCATGCTGTGTACTCATTCATACAGATGTTTACACTTAAATGATGCATCGATCACTAAATACAGCATTACTCCGAGTCTGGCCAGAAGATAATTAGATAGTGCTGCAGAAAAAGACATTTAAGGGATGCATTGTGCCGTCTGTGTCATGTCAATTCTACTACTGTATCCTCACATCTGAATCTATACAAACAGCAGCAACAGGTTGGGTCAACCTCACAAACAACAGAAGACTCATGTGACCATAAAGGTATTTTATTTGAATAAACATACAGCTGTAGCACACACTCTTTAGCGATAACGGCGCAGTTGCAGGGTGTTGCGTCTTTTCCAGGCTGCACGACGAGAGCCACCGATAGTGAGGTGGAACTTGTGGCCCTTGCCCAGACCACGGCTCTTCTTGCCTGCAGATGTGAGGCCACGCATTTCCCTGTGCTTGTGCACAGCCTTGGTGATCCATTGAGTGTCAGGGTTGCGTCTGATAGCTTTGTGGAAGGTGTCAATGAGGATCACTTCAAAGAACTTGTATGTGGAATCTTCACCCACCCAATAGGAGTTGAGCACCCGCAGCCCTCCACAATGACGGCCAGCACGTTCCTAACAACACAAGGAACAGAGAGGTTACAAACCAGTACATATACATACAGAAATGAACAATATTAAACAGTCTTTGTTCAACATTTAGGAACTAATGAAATGTGACAACTACAATGCATGCAACTACAGATCATATATGGCAAAAAGATCAAAATGACCCAAACATAGGTGCTATTTAACAACTGAACCAAAACTATACTATAAATAACAATCAAGCATATTTCATACTGCTACTAATAAATTTCTGTTCACACATTAAATGCTATTCTCCTGTCAACAGACCAACAGGTCATTACAAAACCTCTGTAAACAAACAGCAGTTTAGGAGACAGAAAAAGACTGCAAAGGATGTGCTGATTTTTCTCTTTTGGCTCTATTTAAATGATATTATGCAACTTCACTAGTAATTCTGTATTCCTTTACAAATTATGCTGCACAAAGGGAATAAACCAAAGTCTGTGAACTGATGCGTGTTGAACTATTTGCAGAACTTTATCTCAGGACTAAAATAAACTATCATATCTCAATAATACTATACATTTATGGACCATAAACTTTAGACTTGCATGGGTTATTTTTATTTATTTATTTTTTAAGCGTGACACCTGCAGTCATTCTAACATTTTCATTTTTGGTAGCTGAACATGTGAATGCTGCGGTCACTTTTACAACAAGTTGTTTTTTTACACACAATGATGTGCAAAAAGTCTTTTAAGCCCAGACAGACCAACACTAGTTTCAGGTAATAAAAGGCATTAAGTGTTAAACAGTGACACATAGCACAGTACACTCTAGCAAAAGCCCATCCATCTGTTTAACTTAACATATCTTGGTAAGAACATTAAATGGCAGAACATCAAAAAGTCAGACAATGTTCACATACCTCGGCAACAGACTGCAGGCTACGTGCAAACTTGATCTGGTTAACACCATGGTGCACAGGCTTGCCATAGGTGGCACCTTTGGGCACGGGGCGCTTGCGACCTCCGCGGCGAACACGTACTCGGTAGATGACGTAGCCTGTTTAGACAATATGTAAGAACCTATGAGACCAAAGTTACAAATGCTAAACCAGGTATCAACAGTACGTAAGGTAATTCTGACAAATCTCTATTAAACGCAAATGCAATATTGCTCACACAACAGCCTGTGGATGCATGTCAGCACTGAAAGCAGAAATTAGTCACGAAGCTGAAGAGATGTTCCACTTGCATCACTCACCCTGTTTGGCCTTATATCCTAGTCTGCGGGCTTTATCAGGTCTGGTGGGTCGAGGAGCCCGGTGAAGGGAGGACAGCTGACGATACTGCCAACAGCGCACGCGTAGCAGAAACCTCATCACATCAGACTGCTTCTTCCTCCATAACTCCTGCATGTACTTGTACGCTCCCATGATGCTTCACCTGTGAAACACGTAATTACTGTAAAGCTGCTGTGCAAGAATGTAAGAAATCGCTATTTAAATTTGAAAAGAAACATCAGTTTATTTAATTTGTGACTAACATTCCACTGCTTTAAAGGGCCAAAAATACAAGTTACATGCAAAAAACGTCAAGCTACAATTTGACAAACCAAATAAAATAACGTTAAGTATAAATTCATGTTAACAAGTTATTTATTATTTCAAATTTAACAGTCGCTTTAAACAAGGATCGTTTTATATTAACAAATGTGTACAACAGTAACACAAATATACACAACAGTACTAACCACTGACAATGACTTAAATAACATTAACAACTTGCACTGGAAACAATGTAACATGTTTAATTCTGGTTAAAATCGCGCTAGAAAAGCGTGCGAGAACAGGCATGACATTAGTAACCCTACAAGTCCACATTATCGGTACAAAAAAGAAAACCGTAAATATAGTAAAAACAATACTGCCTCGATATGAATACTAAGACATTCCGAAACCTAAATATGAATTTCGTGACTTGGATGACATTAGCTAAATTGTGATATTTGATGGATTCTACACTGAGAAAACTAAGAAAGTGCAGCTTACTTGATGGCGTAATAACCGGAAAGAGGGAAGAAAATTACCCAGAATGCTTTATGAGAACGTGACGGCGTCTTCCGCTTCCGTTGCTAAAGAGTTATGGGAAATGTAGTTTTTGTGCATATTTGCCGCATATCACTTTATCAAAGCGCAATCGCATATGAATGAGAAGTAATATACATTGTGTTATAACATTGAAAATAAGCCAATTTAGTCTTTGACCAAAACGATGTTATTCTTCGTTATGTTGTTACATCATGTAAAAAGCGTAGCTCGAGAAGCGACCGATCCCCGGAGGTGACGTATGATAATGTCGCCTGTAGCAGCACCTCCATCTTAATATTCAGATCTTATTGATTAACCCGAATAGGTTTGTCTATCAAATGTGTGTATTCTGTCAAAATGTGTGAGATAAGTTACTTTTTTAATTACCTAGTTATAACAAAATATTTGTGTTATTTGTAAATGTAATGAATGAAAGAAAGATGGTTCATGTCGTTTAACTGGCAACAATCACATAAAAATAAAAACTAAGCATTGTGACAGAAGATTTCAGGTAATGCAAGTATGATATTAGATATAAAATGACTTTAGTTTCCCTCTTTAGTAAACTAATGTTCTTTCTCACACTGCTGGTTAAGTCTGGTCATCTCTGCTCTGGTGTTAAAGAAGTTACAGGATAAAGGGTGTAGGTTGTGGTATGGCAATTTGTGGGGAAAACAGCAATGCTTGAGCATTTATTGTATTGTACGGTGCCCGGGAAGGCACATTTTCGGTTCACTTATTTTTTCGTGGCCACAACATATTGATTTGTGGGAACGTGATAATATGCCGTGGCCACGACTTCTTATGTTGAGGGAACGACATTCTTTAATGTAACAGATGACCGTCAGCGCCTCAATAGTTCTTCCTGAAGGCGACGTTTATCAGTGCTGCATGATCAGTCAGATAGTACGATAGCCTGTCCTAGGAACCAGTTGTTACACACAGGTAGACAGTTTGGTGAATCCTCATCTCTGCGCGCTTGTTTATGCTCTGTATAATGCCTTGATGTAAGTACATTTCTATGTGTATGTTTATCTATTGTTATTGATGTTCCGCGATTGTTTGCGGTTACTATCGGCGAGTTCTGAGCGCCGTAGCGGCTGTAATTTGCTGCGAGAGAAACACGCTAATTAGCATTTGGAATCGACAGTATAATTATAAGTGAAAGTGACATATTTGTCAGATATGGTAACCCATACCTAAAAGTGATTTCTGCATTTAAATCATCACTGGTGAGGAGTGAAAACGTTGCACGCAGCTTTTGGGCACTTACAGGACACATTTAAGAACAGTGACGTGAGCTATTTGCTATTTTATATGAGTGCAAATCTAATTCAAGCTCTGAATGGAAACCCTTAGCGTTCACTAAATAACTTAACCTCTATAGGGACTTGAATTTACTGCATTTAATGACAAATGCTGATAGGCAGCATTCACTAGTGCAAAAGAACACATTTCTTATTGATGTACTGTATATGCTCTACAAGTTTGAAGCATTTGTTGGTATTATCAATACACACTAAATACTTGAATCTTTTCTGAACACGTCTTTTCTTCTTTGATGCAGGAAAATATTATTTTGAGCTGACTGGTACCACAACACAAATTTTGAAGGCACATTAAAATTTCCCAGTGCCCTTTCAGTGGAAAGATCAAATAAAAGCTCTCCATTCACAGAACTGAATGAGTGAATTTATTGAGTTCTCCAGCGGTTTACATTTGTGTTTGAGAATTTCTGGATAAGAAGTATAGACTTTTTGACCTGTCCTTGTGGATGAAAAACTACACCACTGTATATAATGATCACATATTTATTAATATTATAAATAACGTATAAAAAAATAGCATTTTTAAGAATGGTTTAATACAGAAACAACAGCCAAATAAGGTATTCATTGCGTTGACCTATGTAATGCAGTTTTATTTAAAGTGAAAGTGACATTTTGTCAGATATGGTAACTCATACCCAAAATGTAACCTTTGCATTTAAAAAATGATCAGGGTCTGTCAGAATGAAAAAGAACATTGACTTAATGAAAATTCCCTGATATAATCATGCTTTAAACATTGAGAAGTAACAGGCAATAGCAGTAATAATGCGCTGCATTTGATAATAAAGCAGGTGCCATCACACCATCTGTGTAGCGGAGTCACGCTACTATATTACGCTGGTTGAGACGGCCAAA
>JAZGTJ010018931.1:0-11167 GCA_036877575.1 Botia almorhae | reverse complement strand
TGTCACATTACTTACGTTATTTCACGTCACATTACTTACCAGTGAAAAACTTGGATAAAATGTCACGCTATTTTGGGAACGTTTAGCCACCAAAACTTGCCTGCATAGATCAAGGTCCCATAATGCAATTCGAAAATGTAAATAAACAGAAAAACACCTGTAAATCACGTTCTACGGACAATATCTGTAAAAATATATATATAATAATGAAAAAATAGGAGCCTCACTTTTGCCACTTAAACAACGCAGGTTTTAGTTTAACATGCAGCATTTTAACATCAACATCAGTGAATAAAATCTCAGCACTGACAAGCAGAAACCATCAGGAAAGCTCTCGTGTGATGTCGGATTTCAGCGTCGGCTTGAGCTCTGATTCGAAGGTCTGTGATTCTACTCTGCATAAATCCTTTTCCACAGACCCCTTTAATAACGTAACAAGAAAAACAAACATTTCATAAAGGATTGGAAGTAATTGTTTTGTCCTCACATTTTGCTTTGTAATATTAACCATTAAGGTATATAGATAACCAAGATGTTCAAAGTGTAAAGTGCATTGTTTTTTGTCTAATAAATTATATTGAAAGGAGAAAACTAACACATAGAGTCTGTCATAAACGCATTACAATATATTTTACCCATAATAAAAAAGGCAAAACAATAAATACTACCTTGATGTGACAATATACTTGAAGCTGGACTGACGTGACTCAAGCAGCTTGGAAACATCAGCAGATCTTAATTTTTCTTCATGGCCTCCCTGGGCCAAAAGTTACAACACTCATCAGAATTCAGTCCCATTGATTGGTTCAATTAAAATGGTTACAATTATCTTATTTGTGGTGCTTTTTAAACCACAGCAGCTTTGTTTACTTAATTATCCAAAACAGAAAATGTCATTCACCTAAAAAGCAGTAATGTTTAGTTTTATTTAGGTTATTTTCAGACGTGTTTCAACTGCATATTATTGTCCAGCAGATGGCAGTAGTAGCGCTGCAATAATGAAATCAATTGAGAAACCAAACGGTAACCTCTTATGTTACCGTTTTTATATACCGTTTTTATATGGTAACATAAGAGAAGAGGAGTTTTATTACTGAAGAAAATTTGTGGAATTTTCTGTTTCTCCTGTTGTTGTTTTAATGCATGATTTGATATGGCCATTGGATTTATCGCCATTGGGCTGACACAAGCATAAATCCAATGGCCATATCAAAACATGCATGGGACCATGCAAGGACCATTTACATATTTTTTTATATATATACACTTACACTGATTGAACTGAAAAGTATATATACTGTGTATATTGAGGGTATTACTGCAGCTGATACTGATGCAGGAAAGCAGACAACAATAACACAACCAGTTAAAATTGTTGTTATTATTATTAAGTTGTTTCTGATAGTGATATTCTCAATCCACCTGACGTACAGAAGATTACTGTGGAGCATGTCATTAAAAATTATAACTCAATTGCCACAAACCAGGAAGCCAAACGACTTCGCCCATTTTCAGGAAAACGTCCTAAGCCTCTCAATGAAGTGGACTTCCAGACATGATCTCTCCATGTAGAGCTGGCTATATGAAACTGAATAGCAAAACCATCAAAATGCATATGTGTTACCCAACATCGAAGAAGCATTTTCTGTCTTGACTGGCTCAAAGTAATTTTCTACTTTGCAGATTTCAAAATGCCCTTCAATGAGAAATCTGCTTGTGAAGAAGCGTTCAAGGCTTTCATTCAGAAATTCACAACAACTACAGTTCTTGGTTTTGCAGACTCAAAGAATCCCTACATAGTACACACAGATGCAACCACTCATGGTCTAGGTGTGGCTTTATACCAAGAGCAGGAGGGCAAATTGAGAGTAATAGCCTATGCGAGCAAAGGACTCAATACCCTGTACATAATGTTTAATAGCAGGCTGCTGGTGCTGGTGCTGGTGCGGCTGGTGTGGCTCGTGCTCGGTGTTGCGTCCCTTGTGTCGGTGCGAGTGCGCGGTGGTGCGTGCTCCCCAGTGCGGCTTACGGTCACGGAAAAGCAACGTTAATTCGGCTCTCATCACCTCCAGAATTCGCTCTCCCATGGGCGGTTGATGCGGCGCAGCTGTGCCTGGTGTCCCAGCAGTGGGCATGGGCTCGTCGGTCTGGGGCATCCTCCGGCGCGCGTGGGGCACCCTCCGGCGCGCGTCGCTCCTGGACCACCCTCCGGGGGAACGGCTGCGTCCTTTTCCCGGCCTCGCAGTGTACGGCGTCCGCCAGTTTGATCGCCTTCACGAGGTCGAGGACCGAGGCGGGGTTCTTCATCCCGACCGCCCGGCGGTGGGACCGCGGCAGGGCTCGGAGGAGGCGATCGATGACCACCCGTTCTGCGACTTGCGCTGCGGTGGGCTCTCCCCCAAGCAGCCCGTGGTGCGCGATGCGGGTCAGCAACCGCGCCCACTCATCGTGAGCCCACTCCTCACGAGTTGCAGTTGTTTCGAAGACCCGCAGGAACGCCTCCACATCATTGTCTGCCGTCATTTTAGGCAGCAGATGGGTGACTTGCCATGTAACATGTGACATGGCCGTGAGTTCTTCCTCCGTCCGGCTCTGATGGGTGGTCAGGTGCTCAACAAGTTGCTGCTGGCGGACGCTTACCTCAGTCAGGCGTTGGAGTATCTCCTCCATATCCACAGGGAAAAGGCGAGCCGATCTCCGCTGGAAAAACCCATGTGAAAAAGTAAAAACAGATTTAGTGGGGTGCTGCCCGCTTTTGCTGGTGACTCTTCACTAAGCTGCCCGCATTCTCCACCAGATGTCACGGGTGAAGAATCACACAACAAGGCAGGTGGTGAGAAAAATCTCCGGAGGGTGGATTTAATAACAAAAAGGGGTGCAGTGCGAGTGGGGAGCAACCGGGCAGGCTGCTGGTGCGGCTCATGCTCCTGTAGCTCAGTGTAGCTCAGTGGTTAGAGCATGGCCTTAACAACGCCAAGGTCATGGGTTCGATCCCAGGGATTGCACATACTCAATGTATAGTGATCAATGTGTAGTATAATGCAATGTAAGTCGCTTTGGATAAAAGCGTCTGCCAAATGCCTAAATGTAAATGTGCTCTGTGTTGCGTCCCTTGTGTCAGTGCGAGTGCGCGGTGGCGCGTGCTCCCCAGTGCAGCTTACGGTCACTCGCTGCTCTGCAGAAACAGGGGAAAAGCAACGTTAATACGGCTCTCATCACCTCCAGACTTCGCTCTCCCGTGGGCGGGAGGCAGCGGCTTTTTAAAGCCGCGGGGTGATGCGGCGCAGCTGTGCCCGGTCCGCCAGTGATGAGCTCGGGCAGGTGCGGCGCGTCAGTTACCAGGGTGACGCTGATAGACCCGGTGAGACTTGTCACAATAAGATGGAATTTCTCTCTTTAAAATGGGCAAAGTTCTTTAAAGTTATTGTCACAGAGAACTGTACTATCAGAGAATGACTATCTATGGAGCGACATTCACCGTTGTGACAGACAACAACCCGCTGACGTATATACTGACGTCTGCCAAGCTTGATGCAGCTGGTCACCGCTGGCTGGCTGCTCTTTCCAGTTTTGACTTCAACATCCAGTATAGGGCTTTCAAGGCGCCCTTATCCTGATGATCCATACCAACCTGATCTAACTTCCTAGGATGAGAAAAATAGTATCCAGCAGTTCATTTCCCAGTTCTTACGGGATGACAGAAGAGCAGATTTTCTATCTGAGGCTGTGAAGGTCGTTTGTCAAAGGTTTCAGCCTGGTTTAACAACAAATATGGCACCAGACTTTCCACTGCCTGTATCCAATGGCTGGATCCTGCTTGGCATTAAATAGACGAGATCGACACCTTACCATCCACGTGGTAATCCGGTGGAGCGATTCAACCGGACACTTTTTGAAATGCTGGGAACACTTCAAGAGGTAGACAAAGTGAGATGGAAGGATTATGTTCAGCCCCTCGTCCATGCATAAAATTGCACATATTTAGAGTCCCACTCTAAATATGTTAAGAGGCTGTTAGCTACTGCACACAGTTTAAAGAATGCTTTGCAGAACAAACTGAGGTTTGACAGTAAAGTAAGGGAGTCTACACTGGACGCATGCGAAGTCCTCATGCGGAATGTCAGCATCAGGGGGTAACACAAAATTAGATGGAGTGAAACCATATACACTGTTGTCAAGCAGATTGAGGATTCCCCTGTCTATGTTGTTGTTCCTGAACACACAGATGGACCTGAATGAGTCTTACACAGAGACCTGCTTTTGCCGTGTGGATTTCTTCCATCTACTGCAAGAGACGTACAACTTCGGAGGGCAAGATCCAAAAAGAAACCTGATAACTCACCTGTTCCTGATGGAGATTGTGCCAGAGATGATGATGAACTGTCTAATATAGAAGATGAGGTTGAGTATTACTCCCCTTATGATCAGTCGTATCATAAGTTAGAAAACATCCAGGCCAATGATGAGCAGGACAGTAAGACTGTCCGAGAAGAAATCAGTCCAGAGCAAGCATCTCAAGATGGTGAACGGTTCTGTTCCTGAGAATCAAATAGCTAGTGCAAGTTTTGATGTGCCTGCACTAAACCCTGAAGCTCTAGCATTTGAACCTCAGTATGTTGGAGGTGATGAAAACTGTGAGGTCAGTCGAGCTCAATACTCACCTGTACTTTGTTATGTTTTAAAGCTCAAAGGAACGGCGCAGACAACCATTTAATGTGAAGACCTTGTTTACTGTTACATGCTGCTCAATGCATTCTTGTTACATTCCTCTCTTGCGCTGACTAGCACTCAACATACAAACAAAGTATTGTAATACACTGTATAAATGTTCATGCCCAATACATTACATACTTGAGACTGTAAGAGATGAGGAAAGTATTCCTGAAGTTCCTGTCACAGATCTGATTGAACGTTGTACTCCTGAAAATGGAATGAGCTCTGTTGGATGAAACGGAGGAAGGATTAAATGTGGAGGAACACACAGAGTCTGAGAAGACTGAGGTTGTCCCTGATGATGAGGTTCAGTTGAGAAGGTCTTCCAGAGATAGAACGGCTCCCAAAAAGCTGACATACTCAACTTGGAAACCCTCTAGTCACAGTTATGCACTCAATTTTAACTGGGTTAGACAAAGCTTTTTCCCAAACCCTTACTCTTGATACAGTACCTTACATATGCCACTTAACACCTTTAATATCTGAAATAGTGTAGGGTGCAACATGCAAGGATGCATGCAGATTTAGGGGGGAGGATGTAACCCACTCAAAATCTACCTTAAAAGCAGTCATTTTCAGTTTTATTTAGGTTATTTTTGTATGTGTTTTAACTGCATACTATTTAACTGCAGTAGTGGCGCTGCAATAGTGAAACCAATTGAGTTTATGAAAAAACGCAAAGAAGAAAAGCGATCGCTCAGTAGAGGAGCTGACAAAAATGAGAGAGAGAATCACATTGATTTACAGTTAAAAGTTAAGTTTTATAGTTGTTTTGCTAGTTTCTACACAGACACAGTTTTTTCTGGTCACTGTGTAAGATCGTTTTTTGTCATTTTGCTGACTGGATTGGATGCAGACATTTTTATGTCTGCATCCAATCCAATCCAACACAACAGTTTGAAATATTTCTCATTGCATAATGCAAACTGTTTCTCAGCACTGTGAACTGTGAACTGAGCACTGGGCTACTCCATTTCAACCATAGTCATGGACATCCTAAAAGAGGATGAGCATAAATTGAAAAGGTGAGGTTTAAAAAAAATAATGACAAGATGAGAGGCTTTAATTTTATGCACAGTATGCATATACTCCAGTACTGCTTTCTAACCAGTCATGGACAGTCTGAGAGAATTCCTCCTTTACCTAGCAGTGTTCAGTATTCTGTATTCTGTGTTGCACATTTCATAATTTTCCTGTTTTCTGTATTTTTATTTTCATTGTACGTAAAGCTGCTTTAAAACAATGCAACATTGTAAAAAAAAGCTGTATAAATAAAATTTAATTGAATAATTAAAGCAAGGCTGCTGTCAAATGGCGTTTACATGCAGAATTTACCATGGCAACAAAATGGAAAAAGTTCATGCCTGGTTTGTTGGCTTTGGTGTCGGCTAGTTTGAGTAAAGAGGAAATCTGAATCCAGCAGCATGCTCAGCATACCCTCCCTAAATACACAAGACACCTCAGACTGGGATTTAGCAAAAATGATGCTTAACTAAAATGGTTTAAATAACATGCATAAACAGCAGGCCTAACACTTACAGCATTCATGTAGTTTCCTGCTTTGAGCACCAGTTGCAAGATATAGCTCAGGGCAGCTGAGCAGCTCTACACACAGAACACATGAACATCAACACTGATGAACCAACTACATCAACGAACCCCACCATCAAGTTCCACTTATTCCAATAAATATCATTACAGTGCCTGGGAAGGGACATTCTCAGTTCACTTATTTTGTCGTGGCCACAACATATTAATTTGTGGGAACGTGATAATATGCCGTGGCCACAAGATCAGTTTGTTGAGGGAACGACATCCTTTCTCATGGCCACGACTTATGTTGAGGGAACAATTTTTATTTTTTCATGGCCACAACTTCTTATGTTGAGGGAACGACATTCTTTAATGTAACAGATGACCGCCAGTGCCTCAATAGTTCTTCCTGAAGGTTTATCCGTGCTAGGGATACATACACCGCTTCAACGAGCGTAATATAGTAGCGTGAGTCTGCTACACAGACAGTGTGATGGCACCTGATTTATTATCAAATGCTGTGCATTATTACTGCAATTGCCTGTTATTTCTCAGTATTTGACGTATGATTATTTTTTATTTTTATGTTTCCGTATGATTATATTTACTTTTTTTGTCGCAGAAATGAGAAATGTAAACAAATAAATGATGTCATCATCTGTTTTTAATCGTCATATTTAACAATATCTTGTAATGTATATACTTTGTGTCTTACAACTTTTTTAAGTGTTTTTCCATTTTTATTTTTTTACTTTATATTTTACTCCAGACTGAAGAGATAATCCAACATCTGGAGAAACTGCTCTCAGTGGCTAGAATTGCAGCTAAGAAGCAGAAGTTTTTTTTTACAAATGTGATTTCTAAGTGAATTGTATTAACAACAAAAGTAAAAAGGTGGTACAAATGTAGATGTATTGGTCACGAGTTCGCACTAACATGCAATCGCAAATTATCATTGATGCGTATTTGGCGTACTGTCCAGGGAGAGGGCTCAGAGCCTCTGAGAATTTGGCCCGAACCCAGAGTACTCCCCCAAAAAGCCGAATAATTACCGGACAGCCATGGGGAGAAAAAAAAACCAAAAAGTAAAGTGAATACAAGCGGCACAAAGGCGTTTGTATATTACAATGCTGGACCAGAAGGGTTCTTGCAGCATCCGATGGGAACTCGGAAAGCTCACGGCGGATGGGTAAGCCTCGTCAGCAGTCGGGTAGTGACAACATAACGAAGGCAATAGTATTAGTCATAAAAAAATCAGCAAATTACAAAATTAGTTGATTCTTACTCTGGACTCGAAAGGTATTAAACAATACGTGGAAAATATTAAACGAAATTGAAAAACGGCATAGAATTAAAACAATGAAAATAAAACACTCGGATAGGAGACGGGATAAGCATAAAGCGAAGGTCAACCGGAAGGGCTCTCGCAGGGTCCGACGAGAGCTCGGAGGGCTCAGGGCGCCAGACGAGTGTCTCATCAGAGTTCGGGTAGTTGAACATAAACGAAAGCAATTCGTATCAGTATCAATTTAAATTGATATTGCATATCACGAAATGCTTGATTCATTACTCCGGAGCCGACGGTATTAAAGGAATATTCTGAAAAACTGATCTGAAATCTGAAAAGCGGGGAGGAAACAAAATAAGGAATGTGTTGTTTACAAAGCGGAATAGGGGCAAAACGAAGTGCAGCATTTGATGTAACTTTAGCCGAGATTCTTGCGGCCTCGGACGGGTAAACCCGGTGAGCAGGTCGGGCTGTTTCAAAATAGACAAAGACAACGGATCCTGCAAGTTACGATTCTGCATTCTTTACTCTGGTCTTAAAGGTGTTATACGCTCTAAAAACTGCTGGGTTAAAAACAACCCAACCTTAACCCAAGCACTGGGTCACTATTGGACAGAACACACACTGGGTTGGTTTGACTCAAATGCTGGGTTTTAGTATTTAACCCCGATTTCTGGGTTGGGTTGTTCATGTGACTCAGCCAGTGGGTGATATTAACTGTTACGGTTTAGTGTTAGTGGGGCACAAAAACGAGGAGCAAGACGTGGAAACTAGATAACAAAAGGTTTAACAAACAAACACTAACCGTATAAGTGGTGAGGGTAACAACAAGTTCAACGGCAGCGTGATACAAAAGATAATTCAAGATACAAGAACAAAGAGAAATCCAAAGGCAATCCAATCTGAGTACAACAATAACCGACAACTGAACATAAAAACAGGGAACTTAAATAGGACAACTAGAGGTGAACAGGTGAAGATGATTACAAAACAGGAAGTGCATGAAAACAGTGACAACCAGACACAAACAGAAAACTTCAAAATAAGAGTCCAAACACGTAACATTAACGCTCTTGTTGGGTTGAATATTACCCATGTGCTGGGTTATTTTATTTGACCCAACCAGTAGGTGAAATTAATGCTCTTGCTGGGTTAAATATTACCTATACACAGGGTCTCACTTTTACATTTATTAATATCAATAAACATAATAACAAATAGAAAAAAAACTAAAGAATGCAATAATATAATTACTGCAATACAATAATACAACAACATGCCTTGTAATTTGTGATTTTAAATATGATTTTAATGAGTCTACACAAGCAACACAGAAAGCAGTCGACCAGGCAGTTAAATGATGTTTCTGAACTGAAAGGAGTAGGGTCTGCCAGTGTCTTATTGCTCATGGTACGCAAAGGTGCAGGCGATGATCATTGCAGATTCCCATCACCTTCTGGTTGATAATCATTAGGTGAAACGAGGCTGATCATCTGACTAAACCAGAGATGGGTCTGTCTCGGGTGTTCCTGTGAACTCATGGTTGAGACATGGAAACAAAAAAAGCTGATATTAGCATAGAGTTCACTAACATATAATGTATAAGTTATACAAAAAGATAAATGTTAGTGTTCAGGTATGATTAGTGTCAGGCTAACAATTCCAGCATAACATGTTTGAATGAATTAGGTAAATGCCTGGTTAAAAGAAAAAAATAAACGTACTAACTCACAAAACCCATAGTATTTAATTCTCCAGCTTCCTATGATTTTTTTTTAAATTACCTAGCTAATTTGATTCATGTGAGATATAGTTAGATTTGGTTATAGTTAGTTTAAACTACCTTTAAAGTTGTCTAGGCTGTCAAGCTGCCATCTCTTGCAAAACTGTCCATCAGTGCCATCTCAGTCACAACTGCGTTTGTTCACGTTTGTTCAAGTCTCCAAACTGAAGGGGAAAATTGCCAGTGTTAACAAATGTGAAATAGAGCTTGCCCACTTGATTTTTATATTCGTCTCTCAGTTTGTACAGCAACATAGCATTGACTGAAAGAGTACAATGATCAGTTAAAACGCCATACCCCAAGAGACTACTGCATGCAAAGTTAGTTACGTTACACTTGTAACATAATCAATTTAAATCATAGCACTATGTTAAAGTCCCAGCAACTTGTTAAAATGGGTTAAAATGCTTAATCGATCTATTTAATCTTACATTAGTCATCATTTAAACAGTGAAGATTGCACGTGTTATGGAGGAGGCCATTGCTCCGCCTCCTACCTGCCACCAGAGGGAGTCTTCGCCAGAATACTAGTTTCATCCCGGACTACATTTCCCATGTTCCCCTTACCTAGGACTGATTACTTCCTGTTTACCACCTGTTTCTAATCAGTCCGGTTACTTAAGCCCAGGTCTGCAATGTACTCATTGCGATGTCTTGTTTTTGCCTTTTCAAACATTTCAGAGCGTTTCCCCTTGTTGATTTCTCATTGGCATTTGGATTGATTATCGTGTTTGATTTTTTGCCGCCAGCCTTTTGTTTTTGTTTTTTGCAACTTTTGGTTGACCATTCCTTCCCCCACAGGAAGGCTGATACGATGATAGGATAGAGCTCAAATAGGGCCGAGGAGGCTGAGAACTGAGGCGAATCGAGGAGCTGGGGAGGCCACAGAGACGCAAACCCTAATAAAAAACGCCGAAACCCACACACTGAAAAAAATTACTTGTAGCATTTACTTGTTAACTTATTATTTACTTATCCTACATTATTAAGTAATATTTACTTATTATTTGTGCGTAAATTATACTGCTTTAATATTAAGTACATGGCACTTGCAAGTATCATGTAAAATGACAAAACATAACATTTATGAATATATTAATTATTAATTAATTATATTTAAATTACAAGTTATATTTATTTAAAATAAGTCTATTATTTCTTTTCAGCGACAGAAACACTGCTGTTATAAAAATATTAAGTAAATCTTACTATTTGCTTATAATAAAATAAGTAGATTTTACTATTTTTTTTCGGCTGTTGACATTTTCTATTAATTCAGTTCAATTTTATTTATATACCGCTTTTTACAATGTTACACTGCTTCAAAGCAGCTTTGCATAGAGAAACAAAGAATAATAAAAACACCAAACAAATGACATGTTAATGGTATTATTGCAAATAATATGTGTGAAATGTATAAGACTAATTAGGTATACTAGGTATATAGTATGTTCATGAATAAAGGGTCGACTGAACCGATAAAACCACAAAATTATTGAGCAAGATATGGATGGCATATAATAGTTAATATCTTATGGGACAGGGGTATAAGGGATTTGCAATAGTACCATGAACTACACACAACATGCAAAAGCAGCATACACTCAAAAAAATGATTTGTTGGACTTACATAAAAAAAGTAAGAAGTGGTTCCACGCAAGCATGTTAAATAGTTTTTACAAGTAACAATATAGTTGAGTGAACAAAAGAAATTCTGGTAAAATTGACAAAATATTCCCAAGTACAAAAAACCCATTCAGATTTGTCACTATCGCATTGTAGTTATATGTACATTTTATGTAGTAATGTTATGTTACAATTATGAACTTTTAATACGTAAGGTGAACATG
>JAZGTJ010018930.1:0-11168 GCA_036877575.1 Botia almorhae | reverse complement strand
AGTTGTAAAGAATTCATTAATAGTTTTAGCAGCCTAACGCTTTCTAGCTTAATGACTTTTTACTGATCAACATTCATTGCTTCAGGGCAAACAGAACAAACAGGAGATGTTTGGCTTTTTTAAAACCTAAAAAGTATTATGACTGGTGAGTCATTTCCTGCCCCTCCCCTACATTTTGTGTGCTTGCCCTTGACTGGCTTACCTGTTACAATCACTGGTGCAAATTACTGTTGTATTAGTTTGGCCTCAGATATGCTAACAAAGACACTCCACCCTGTCAGTTACAGCTTGACACTAGCTGGTGTTCTTGTGTGGCGTGGGGCTTTACCTGTCTATAATTTAAAAGTCATTATGATAACTTACTTAAATTGTCAATGTTTTTTATGGCAATGTACAATAAAACTCATTGAATTATAATATCATGGTCATGAAAATGCTAATTATTCAGGACAGTGGTATATCAAATACCATGTTAATACCATCAACACTATTATAATACCATGGTACCCCATGGTTTTTTTAAGGCTAATCTGCTAGTGTTGTTGCATCTTGTATCTCTTAGCATGTTTGAAAGAGGATCATTGTAGTTCTTGGGCTATTTAGGCATATACGTTTTCTAAAGGGTTTTTCCATCATCCTCTGGCTTTATCAAAGTTAACACATGGCAATACACGTTTATCGTATGCTGCTAATAAACTTCCTGCAAAGTCACACATGCTACATTAAAGATAGATAATCCTTCTGTGGTTTTGCCATTGTGTTAAAATTCCCACTATGAAAATGTCAACCAATTACTATAATTTATTTATACATTCTTCAATGCTAAGTAACAGTGAAATTTGATCCATCGGCAGATCAGCACTGTTTATTTTTTTAAAAGAAATGAGATTCATTTCTTTTTTTCAATTTCTTTTAATTCTCTCACGCTCATAACTCTGCATCAACTTTAACAAGCATCTGTGTGAGAAAGCATTACATCTTAATAGAAAACCTTCTGTCATTTCTCACTGAAGAACTTTCATTATACGAGGAGTATAACTTCTTTTTGCTGGTGTGATCACTGCCTCAGGACACTTCTGTGCTTCCCTCATGACCTCACTGAAGATCAGTCGTCCTAAACATATCATGTTAAAGGAATCATTTACCTAGAAGTAAAGATTATGTCATGTTTACTCACCCTCATGAGTAAATAACTTAATAAACTGTAACGGTTTGCAAATAAAATGTTGGGTGAATTGTACCTTTAAAAAGGACATCTTTATTCTACTTATGTTTGCAAATACTGACAGACTTTTATTTAGCTTCAGCTTAAAGATAATTAAAGAACGAAGCTGATGGTCTTAAATCTATTGTAAGTCAATTTTATTGTGTCTCTGACTCGTGAAGAAAATTCGTAATTGTAAATGTTTTACCAATATGTACATTCTACAGATTTCAGCGTTTATTCTTTCCATAATCATAGTATGGAAAATATAAATGACAATGACACGACAATGATCATTTGTTGATGTTATTTAGTCATGGTGTTCTTAGGCTGTGAGTTTGTATTCAGTTATAATGGTGGTTCAAAGGAGTTATAAAAAAGAGGATAATCTATATTTTTGCAGGCATGTGGTTTTTGCAGGCAGATTTCGAATGCGTTCTATAAGGATATAACGATTTATAATTGATTTATAAAGATATACAAATAAGGTAGAAACCACACATAAAGCTGGTCTATATTATGTTTTCTGCTACATAGTGAATGTGTGTAAATGTGGAATACAGAGTCATCAATTATAGATCATTTAAAAATGATGAGCAAATAAACTCTTTTGCACACTCGCCTAGACACGTATAAGTATTTGGTTACATACACACCCGTTTCATTACTTCTCAGTTCTGTAGTTAAGTTGTTTGTTGTTAAAATGTCCAAAGCGCGTACATGCATTAATACTAATTGTTAAACACACATGCGGTTCCATTTGGTTATGGTTGAGACCTGTGGACAGACTGACTCATTGAGTTGGTTATGTAATGGCCGTCTACGGACTCTAAAGATCAAACATGTTTTTCATTTGCAAGTGATTTGCTGTGAATTCAAAGCTAACCTGTGTGTAGAGTTCCCTTATGAAGACCTTTTATCGCTCGTTGGTTTCAACGTAACACAACAGTGTAGTTCCATTAAGCTACTTGAAACCATTGTTAAAAGACAGTCCATTGAAGGCTGTGTAAGGGGGAGGACATGGAAAAATAAATGGGATAAATCATAACAGTCATAGCAGCAGCTGTAGGAATGGAAACCATGACTACTAGTTAAAAGAGCCAATCAGCTGTTTGACATAGATGCTCGTTTTATTTAAACTGCACACGTATGCGCGTAAAGTGTACCTAGCTAATAGGTAACATTCTCAGAATGTTTGTGATCTGCTGAGTGAATTGACTTGCCCTGAAGGATGTTTGTTAACAAACAAAGCCAAGCTAAATGTCTAGTTGATCAACATACTTCTGACAGTTTAAATTAAAACGAGAAGGTGCCGAAACTATTGTAGTGTCATCAAAATGGCTTGGTAGTTTTAGTACACCATATTCCCTCAAAACGAATCATTGTGGTTATGAAAGACGAAGAAGACAGGCTGTGCCATGTGACTCATAGCCTGGGCTGATGTTGCCCTTTGCCAGATCTAAACCACACATAATGAGGAACGCTAGTAGAGAACCACACACACACATTAATACACATCTTCCCCTTCCCATTCTTAACTGAATGCAGCTGCATACATGCAAACATTATACGTGAACGGCCGGAGATGACAGTTCGAGGCATCTGGTTATGTTTATTCTGTTAAACTCAGGGAAAAATTGTTTATATCACAACGTCAGGGATCCTGAGCTGCATTATGAGATTACAGTATGTTAGACAGGGCTCGTACATGGGAGGAGCGGGTTACTGTAATTGGTGTTCTGGTGGCGTGTACGGGCTACGGGCGTCAGGGAGAGAGTGAGTCACCATCCGTGTCTCCCAAACTCAGAGCTGCCACGCTGGCAGGGCCTCACTCTCCACATTCTCCCTGTTACAAAATTCTCTTTACCGATGTGTATGCGCAGGTTGACTGCATTAGGATTTAGCATAAATACATGTTTTTAGCTCCAGTCTGAAAGCACAGACAGTTTGGCTTTGTAGAAATGGGCCCCAATTGTTGTACAACTGTGCCAGGCTCAGCTGTAGCACAACTGCATCACAGTTTGTACTCTGTTGTGCCATAACAGTCATTAAAATATCAGCTGTCTTGTTTTGCACCTGTCTTGCTCTTTAGCCTGGCTAGACAGAAAGACTAAAAAAATGATGGGACTGTTTAACTGTGCAAGAAAGGCATTTGTTATGTGCCTGTGAATCAGAGAGAGGGAATAATATCCTCTTTGTATTCGCTACCTAGCCTCTTTTACGGATATGGGACACACCCCAAAGACCACACCCTTTAGATCCATCAATGAGATTTAGAAAAATCCCCACATTTAATAATTTTCATGACACTACCCTGGTTTGGAACAGAACATGGGTGTGTGTTAAGTGAGCTGCTGAAATGCAGAATAGGTGGTTATGCTGATTTATTTAGCTGGTTTATCAGGTGTGTTTAGATAATAAAAAGTAATCACAGCTTTAATCTTTATGATCTGTGAGACTATAAAGGCTCTGTGCCTGTGTCAGTCTGTCCCGCCTTTTATGTTTTTAATACGCTTTAAATAAACTGATGTATATTCTGCTAAAGCCTATTGAACCCATCTTTCATAATTTAGTTATTTATTTTGTTATACTGATTTTGTTTCAATGCTTATAAATGTATGTCTTACACATTTATTGTATTATGTTGTATTATTTATGCGTCCGTCTGATATATACATATGCAGTCTGTTAAAATGCACATTTAGACATTTGTGGCACTACAGTAGAAGTTTCTCTGCTGATTTATCAATGTGTGTTATGAAAAGTGCTGTATAAATATAACTTTATTTGAAACAGGAAGTTGGGCATTATAAGTGTATTATGAATCATCAGTTTTTTGGGCTTTATTTTTAGAGGCTGTAGATTTTAAATGCATATATTTGGTAAAAGTGAAGTTTGTCAATATTTAGAGTTTTTTTTATCAATGTATCGATGTGTTGCAATGCGCTAGTTCTGGTTCTGCCACAGTCTGTTCGGAGCTATTTTCAGGTTGTTTGTTTAAGAGTGTTTCATACGATCCTGTTACCATCCTTTTCCTCTTGACCATGCGTTTTTCCTCCTGTTCCACTCAGTTTCCATGGAGACTTCATGGACAGACTGTAGCTGGTAGAAGTGAGTCAGAATCGTCTGAACAATTAAAAGGGAAATGTTTATTCTTTGACTGGTGGGAAAATGGGGAACCCCTGCATGAGACGTTTCTGTTTTAAGAGCGACTCACGTGTGCTGCACCCATGCAGACACAGTGAAAAGTAGCAGTGTCGGTCACGTTTACGTCAAAAGCAGTGAACTTCAGGGGGCGGAGCTTGGTGATATAATTGGACCAATCTGTTTCACTTTATAATTTAATACAGAAACAAGATGAAATGAATATGTCTCTGGTTTTAATATTTTGGATTTTTTAGCAAGGACTAAACTCATTCACAAACACAAGACTGATGTTCAAAGTTCAATTATAGACTCATAAAGAAGTCATTAAAGTTTAAGTAAATATGTTCATACCTGAGGTCAAATAAATACTTGTTGTTCTGGGTAAATTCATTCATAAAATGAACGGAATAACGCAATACGCAGATTTATTTTGTTTAAGCTGAAAGGCGTATGATTTAACAAGCTCCAGACTAATGGAGTGTCGCGTGTCAGATTGAATGATTTACTGTGTGCTTTATATAGTTTTACAAAGTACTTTTGATGAAGACCTGCGGCCATTTTTTCCCTCAAAACCTCCAGCTGTTGCAGGTGACAGATGTCTATTTTTGTCTGTTACGTGTTACATACCTGTTTACAACAAGAATTATGTTGCAGTATTCACAGTAAAAACAGTGTGTGTGAGACACTGCAGTGAGAAAAATTCAGAGAATTTGCTCAAAAACAAGACTATTAGTCTATACGGGTGATTAAATTGTCCGAGGGGCGTGTTTTTTTACACTTGTGAGAAAATGTCTTTACAAATAAATAGTTTTTGCTGAAATTGGCTTTAAAATGTGGTTTTGGAATTCTAAATGGATTATAATGAACGGCTGTTAATTTTATTAACACCTTATATTCTGTAGGAAATGTGTGTCTGCATGTGTATCATGTGACATTGGTGGGTTAAACTGAATGATTTGGCTGTACTGTTTTGGCTACACTCAGTTCATAGTAACCGTGGTAGTTGGGGAAACCACATTTCTCTTTTTTTAATCCTTTGTAGACTTTCCCTCAAAGATAGCAACACAATTCATAATTCCACCTTTGGTTATGAGACCCAGCCACATTGCCATGGTAACCATACAGCAAACATTTAGAGGGACTTTTGTGGGTTTCATTTTCGTCACAGAAGAAGACAAAGATAGCTGTGATTCGCCGAGGAGCTGGAGGCTGATACATTCCTCTCCTCCTCTCTCTCTATCTGTCTCTCTCTCTCTCTCTCTCTTTCACCAGTTTTCATTGTGCCCAAAATGTTTCCAGTGGTTTTATGCCAAGCCAAACCCCTCTCTCTCTCTCTCTCTCTCGCTCTCTTTCACTCTCTCACGCACACACAACCCAGTACACAAACTACACACTTTTAATGAAAACTTACTGGAATTGATGCTTTTATTGAAGAGCTCCTTGTAATAAGGACCTCAGCTTGCCAAAAGCTGTAAATTTTGGAAACTCTGACAGATTAAGCTAGCATTATATAACTCCCATTATTCAAAGCAGTAGTGGAACAAAATATTCTATTTGTGATGTTAACTTTGACCAGGTCTGTGCAACCATCAAGGTCCAGTCAGCGTCAAAGAGAATGTGACTGTAGCCGGGCCAGGGGCGACATTAACACGCATTGTCCTATTGTCTGCTTTAAAAAGCCTCTGGTTAATTTGGCTTCCTGTGAACAGATCCTGGAAATGCTGGAGACTACGCAAACAAACCAAATACAGTGGCAGAAAAAATGAAACTCTGATAACTTCAGAATAATAGAGACGGAGTAAACCAAATAAGGCCATGAGCTACTGACGTCAATATCACTAGTTCAAACAAACATGTGTATTAAACATTTAGGACACATGATGGTTCTTAAACTTGTGCTTCACACAGAGAGTTTCAAAGAGCTGGTTTCTGCCAGATATTATGTAAATAAGTATAGAATAAAACAGGTATGCATTTAGTGCTGGTTTCTGATTACTAAACAGAGGACTGAAGTATTCCAGTCCACAGTGGACTGTGTGTTGTGTAAATAACAGTAGCACATTCTCCGGTCTCGCCGTATCTGTTAAAATAACTTTTAATGATCACATTCCCCATAAACACTGTACCCTACTGAGAAAACACTGTACCCTACTGAGAAAACACTGTACCCTACTGAGAAAACACTGTACCCTACTGAGAAAACACTGTACCCTACTGAGAAAAGTTGTTTTCTTTAGTGTAAGCTGCTGAAATAGTCGTACAGTTTTGTAAAGCGCTTTCTTTGCAATTTTAGTAAATCAAAAATATCATGACAGAGACTTCCCACACTTAAACTGAACTTTTATTTGAGAAAATGTTTTTGTATTTTGCATAAAATGCCGGTGGTGTAACTGCAATTTTAATAACCGGTTCTTCAAAAGGTCCAATAGTTCTTTAAAGTATTGTTGCTTTTACACATTATTATACACATTTATCCACTGTATGTATGTAGGAAGTAGCCTAATAAGGATGTTTCATTAATTCCCTGTTGTCCCTCTGCTTTTTTTAATGCTTTCTCTTTTGCAATAAATTAAATACGGCCGAGTGAGGGTAACAAATTATTTGTGCTACATCCACAATGATAGCTGTCGATATCAATATTAAATGTCAAAGATGACTTCTGTATCGGCCAAAGCAACTTAAAACAAAAAACCGAGTGCAACAGCTTTCAGTTATGTGGATTTATTGGCTGGAAAAAATGTGTTATAGCGGAGCCTGTGTTGTTTTCATTGGGAAGTTGGTTGAATTCCTTCTCTCAGGAAGCAGGAATCATGGGATTGCTTCTCTCACACACCTCTGCTAAAAACAGCAGAATGCAATGTAAGCTCTGGAAGTACGTTTATGCTAGCAGATCGTAGTTTAAAGTCATTGCTGTAATAAGTTACACAGCTGTGTTTAACGGTAATTTGTATAATTATTAATAATGTTAGAATACGTTCTCCTAATCGCAGATTAATATATGCAGAGGCATCTTTAATTAATACACTTGTACTGTAGATTGATTTTCTCAAAGTGTAAGATGTAGCTCTGTGGGATTCAAAAACATTAATCTGTTTGTTTGAGCATCCCAACCAGCCCAAGATAGCAACATTGTCTTAGCCAATAGCGTGAGTTTGAAGTAGGAATATATATATTTTTTTACCAATGGCAGATGTCTACAATCCACAACATTGCCGCTTACATAACTTTAATGGGTCGTTTCAGGTCACTCACACATACTTGGTGTACAACCTAATTTGGAAGGGGTTGTGTGTGTTTGTGTATGGGAAGTGAGTGCTGTGGCAAAGTTTGAATAGTTTTAAACCCTGTTTGCTCGTTAATCACATCAGTAATTGTGAGCAGCAGCTATTTTAGCCTTTGAAATGTGATCCGGGCAGATACGAAAACCTCTGAACATACACGGTTTTAAAAAAGGAAAAGAAATCTATTAGTAGATTCTACAGCATGTCTGTATGAGCGTGTTTCTGGGCTACATTTATGCCTAGTGAGATTTGCCAATTGAGAGTTCTTCCTGTGTTTTGGGCTGAACAAGCATGCAGTCATGCGCATGTGCTTTAAATTCACTGCTAGATGTTCAGTTCCTGTTGTTTTTTTTAAGAGAGGTTCCTTGGGTTATCGTTTACAGATTTTAAAGGGTTTTGGTACACAATGAGCCCAGGCAAAGTTCTGGGTTGGTGGATGTTAATATGCATTGGACTAATTGTCCAAGCTTTGTTGCTTGCCAGATGTATTTAGTTATGCTCATGGCGGAAAATTAGTTTATATTGTACTGGCTCAGATCAGTTCTGACACCTGAACACTTGATCCGATCCTCTATTGTGAGGCTTCATACAGCCCATGGCACCACCTTAAAACAGTTCTGCCAATGTGACTCATATGTTCTGAAATATGAAATATGTGTCTAATAATACTGGAACATGCATCAATGAGTATAATGATCTGCCTATAATAATCTACATTGTGCTTCTGTATGTCTGGTTGAAACAATGTTCTAACTGTGTGTCTTTATGTTTGCAACTGTAGGAACAGTAAAAAAGAGTCAGATCTTGAATCGGCTTTAGCCAGGCTGAAGGATCTGGAAGCTCTGCTGAATTCCAAGGATGCTTCCCTCTCCACTGCACTTGGGGAGAAGAGATCCCTGGAAGTGGAAGTCAGAGATCTGAAAGCTCAACTGGCCAAGGTGAGCTTCTGCAAAGCTTCAGACTTAAGGGTGCTGTGGTGTAGTGGTAAAAGATATGGGCTGGTAACCAATAGGTTGCAGGTTTGAATCCCAAACAATGAGCGATATAAGAAACGTTATGATTAAGGTTTAACGGGTTGTCAGTTCATAGATGCTGGAATATAATTCAAAGATAAATACAGTGACCGGTGTTTGTATAGGTGCTTTGAATGTGTTTTAAAAATCAACATGTGTGTTGCAGCTGGAGGGAAATCTTAGTGATGCTAGAAAGCAACTACAGGATGAAATGCTGAGACGCGTCGATGCCGAGAACCGAATCCAGACCCTGAAGGAGGAGCTGGATTTCCAGAAGAACATCTATTCAGAGGTCTCACACATGCATGCCCACCGAAAGCTTCACATATTTACATGCACATCCTTTCAGAGCATCCTCAGTGTTTATTGCTTAGAGGTTTAAGTTCTAAGATCCTGTGATCTGATGTTGTCATACAGGAGATCCGCGAGTCCAAGCGCAGACATGAGTCACGTATGGTGGAGATCGACAGCGGCCGTCAGCAGGAGTTTGAGAGTAAACTGGCCGAGGCTTTGATTGAACTCCGCCACCAGCACGAGGAGCAGCTTCGTATCTACAAAGACGAGATTGAGAAGACCTACAACGCTAAGGTAACAATCAAAGAAAGAGCAGATAAATGTGGAGGGTTTACATAAGACTGTTTAACTGCTCTAAATCTCCCCTTGAGGCGTATTGTCAAACAAAGAACTGGTCCACCCATTACACATGTTTGTGGACTGATCTAGTGCCAGGAGCATTTGTAAGGTTTATGCATAAAGACATACAGCTTTTCAATCATCATCTTGTTTTGTGTGTGTGTGTGTAGCTGGAGAATGCTCGCCAGTCCGCAGACAGGAACAGTCATTTGGTGGGTGCCGCCCATGAGGAACTGCAGCAAACACGTGTGAGGCTGGAGGGCGTGACCTCGCAGCTCATTCAGCTGCAGAAACAGGTACACACACGTGCATGCATTTAAAATATAAAAAACAGACCCATCCTTACATGAATGTTCACAGACACACAATTCATCCATTAATTACACGCACACATCTATTTGTAAAACCTCCTTCATTTGCACTAAATGACACGGCTGTCTTGGATTTGTCAGTTGTCTGCTCGTGAGGCGAAGATCCGCGAGCTGGAGGAGGCTCTGTCCAGAGAGAGAGATATCATGCGCCGACGTCTGGATGAGAAGGAGAAGGAGATGGCTGACATGAGACACCGCATGCAGCAACAGCTGGACGAGTACCAGGAACTCCTGGACGTCAAACTCGCGCTGGACATGGAGATCAGCGCCTACAGGAAGCTGCTGGAGGGCGAGGAGGAGAGGTGAGAGGTCACTTACTGCACATGTGCGGCCAATACTTGGAATATATATAATATAAATATATAAATATTGTATATTTCTTATGAATATACAAACACTGGTGAGGAAAGAAGAGGATCTCACATTTACAATATCATTGTCTACTTGTACTTCCTACATTATTGCTACTAGTGATATTATTACTCTGCTGTCTGGAATACACGTTTCTGATTGGCTGATTCTGTGGTCAAATATTTTTGTTGAATGACCCCTAAAATATGTATTTGATTGTTGTTCCTAACAACTAGTTTCCTACACTGTGCAGCATTTAGTAGTTCTTCGTGTTGCTTTACATAATTTAAACTTCAAAACTTCAATTTTATTTTTATTTGCTTTTCTTACGGTAATAAAGTCTTGGTTACCCTTGGTTACCCTGTTTTTGGCCATAATGACTGTACATTATCTCTTACATTATCTCTGTCATTGTGAATATGAATTTAAAACAAGCCTTCGACACACAACTTTATTTATTTACTTTTAAACCTCTCTTTCCATCTAGGCTTCGTCTTTCTCCGAGTCCCCCTCCTTCCCGCACTGTGTCCATGACACGCTCCGCGGGTTCTGGCGCTCACACGCGTTTGATCCAGAGCTCCACCACTCGTATGGGGTCCAGCAGCTCTAAAAAACGCCGTCTGAATGATAACGACAGCGACGCCTCCAGCTTGGTGGGCGGAACCGTCACTCGCACCCGCGTTTCCCAGCAGGCCTCTGCCAGTGGCCGTGTGACCGTGGATGAAGTGGACATGGAGGGAAAATATGTCCGTCTTGGAAACAAATCTGACCAGGTGAGAGAAGAATACGAACTTTAAGTATCAGCTGTATAGCTGAACAGGTAGAGGTGCTTGCAACACCAGGGTTATGGGTTCGAATCCTAGGGAACACATTGATTCATTTGTATATCGTGAAAATCTGTTTTGGAACAAAAAAAAGCATCTGCCAAACACATAAATGTAAAGTCAAGGAATAAAATATTTTAGACATTATTAATCTTGTTTTTTTTTCCAGGATCAAACTTTGGGACACTGGCAGTTGAAGAGGCAGATCGGTTCCGCCACTCCTATTATCTACAAGTTCCCACCAAAATTCACCCTGAAGGCGGGCCAGACTGTCACTGTACGTAATGATTTAAAACAGTAGCAGTGGCGTTTAAGTGTTTAAATACCTGACATAACTCCGTGTC
>JAZGTJ010018929.1:0-11169 GCA_036877575.1 Botia almorhae | reverse complement strand
TTTTTAGTAAAATGTATCATCGTCCATAAAACACAATGTTTACTTGAGAAGCAAATTTTAAGGATGTTTACCTATTTTTAACTGTAATGTAAGACATAAGAAATTAGAAATGATTTGTTGCAATATACTATTGCTTAATATGCACCAAATGGAATAATGAAAGACAATGTGTATCATCTAAACAAAAGGTAAAAGGTTTGTGCGCAAAATTAAATTCACTCCCTTTCATTAAACTATTCCAGGCATTTTCAGTGCTGCTTAACAGATTTAGATGATCATTTTACATAATTTAGGAAGCTGCCTCACTGAACAGAAAGGGTTTTTAATAATCCTAATGAGATGACATCAGAAAATGAAGGATATAGTATGACAAAATGAGTTTTAAATTACTCTGTGACTCACAGAGCCTTTGTGACTCAAGCTCTGCCCAATGGGGAGATCATCCTTACCAATTTTGGCTGCAACAAATGATGGCCAACAATACAGTTTGCTTGGTTGATGTTTTTGTCATGTCAAACCACCTAGCTTCACTATCTCACTATATAGTTAACATTTAATTTGTTCTGATTTCTTGCGATTTTGTGTTGGCTAATCTTCTCTAAAAGTTCTCTCAATGTTCTTGTAGTTTTGTTAGTTGAACATTTTTTAATGTTTTGTCTTACAACATTAAACATTAACAATTAACATCAGCAACAACATTAATACAACATCTAAAAAACTGGACATTTTGAATGTTACTAGAACATTCTAAATAACATTTTTTAAATGAAAACCTTTGGGAAACATTCTTACAACATAATAGCTGGGAATGCATATGTGCTACCTGTATTTCAGGCACAGAATCCTTCGGGCTTTTTTCCTGTACCATAAATGGTGAAGAAAGGGACCAGACTCACCGAGCTGTCTTCAGGTGAATAAAACTGCACTGCTAATACCTTCCAGTTACCTCAAAAAACACCTGCCTCAGATCTGAAAGCTTATAAGTTATAAAAATGTGTCATCACAAGCTGTCAAGGACATCAGTTTGGGTCACATGTCGCATTCTCGTCAGTTTCTTGTTTAGTGTGTTTTGAGGCATCTGCAATTGACAGCTCAGAAAGCATGAGGTGAATAATGTAAACGCCCACGCAGGTTCATCCCACGCCATGCCGATGAACTGGAGCTGGATGTTGATGATCCACTTTTCGTGGAGGAAGAGGAGGACGATTACTGGTACCGCGGGTACAACATGCGCACAGGAGCGAGAGGGATTTTCCCCGCGTATTACGCCCATGAGGTCGTTGGTCCAACGAAAGACCTGATTAGTGAGTCAATAAATATTAAGAATTATGTGTTTTTAGGATGTTGTGATGTTAATTGTTCTGTACTCAATGCTGTTAAACAAAAATCTCTCTAGATCTGTTTTATGATTTATTATTTTACATAAGATCAGGGTTTCTTTTTAAGAATAGGGACAACTGTAATTTACTACAAAAATGATTTCTTTAGCGAAGATTAATTTGAAATGGTTTAAATATTTCAAAAGGTCACTTGTGGCTGTTTTTCAGTGTTTCTTCACCATTGGTTTCTTGCTGGTGAGTCAGCTGTGTCTGTTTATGTGTGTCTCCATAGCAATGAAGAGGAACCCAGCTTGGATGGAGAGTTTCCGAGTTCAGTTCCTGGGTTCAGTGGAGGTCCCTTATCACCAAGGCAACGGAATTCTTTGTGCTGCCATGCAGAAGGTACAGTCAACAGGAAGTGAAATATCATTAAACGATTTCAAATGTTACATCACCTGCAGCAAACCAGAACTAACTTTTGTCTGTAGATTGCGATGGCGAGGAAGAGGACGGTGCATCTTCATCCTCCATCTATCTGTGAGCTAGAGATAAGCCTGCAGGGAGTCAAACTGGTCATGAGTTTGGATGATGAGTACGACTTTTCAGGGGAGGTGAGAGAGAGAGAAATTTCGTACATTAAAGATATAAATACACTTTGGGAATATGTGAATGCCAGTTTTTAATATCATTTTTGAAATCCGCTCTTATCCTAGTTTGACAGATGTAGTCACTTCTTTCAAATGAAGAACATCTCTTTTTGTGGATGCCATCCCAAAAACAACTGGTACACACACACACACGCACACACACACATTTCATAGACGTAATGGTTTTTATACTGTACAAACTGTATTTTCTATCCCCCCACGCTAGGACCTTGAGGGGACCTAAAAATGTACCTACAAGGTCAAAATTGACTGGTATTACTATATTCGTGGGAACACGATTCCCATTTGGTTCCCATAATGCATAAGGAAATAATGCACACATTTTTGGATGAGGCAAAAAATCTTTTTACGCAAAACCGCATTTGCGGTGTACAAATGCAAAGCTCTTATTTGAATGAGTTTTGAAGCACGTAAAACGATCACATTCATTAAACGAATGAAGGAAATAAGCCCGGCTAACTTGCGTCTGTGTGTCTTCCTGCAGTTATTTTGGTTTCATCACTAAGCACCCAATGCTGAACAGATTTGCATGTCACGTCTTCGTCTCTCAGGACCCCATGAGACATGTAGCGGAGTGTGTGGGGTGAGTTCAGGGCTTCTCTATACACATCAAATGATGTTACAGTCAACGTGAAACTGATGGGACAGAGAACAGCGTCTGTAGGGAACAGACCACAGAGACAGCAGAGACGTGCTGTGGGGACGCGTGATGTTGCGTTTGTGATGTTTGGAGGGATGTTAATATTAGAAGTTCAAGAGAGGAGGAGAAGAACAGAGAATGAAGATGTTAATGAGAGTGATTGGTTTCTGCTCCATTATAAGAACACAGAACAGACTGCAGTGTGAATAATTAAAGCATCTGTCTTTTGGAGCAGACAGGAACCTGAGTTATAGGCCCCAGCAGGAGATGGCTGGCTCTGTCACATTACATAATATGGCCTTATTAATACATGCATTATTTAGCCTTTTACTTTGACACAGATATGGATGATTAAAAACAGAAACTATAAGTGTTTCTTGGCAATACATTTCTCATTTGCTTGTAAATTTTTACATTATCCTTGTTAGTGGACGTCACCACCCAGCTAACAGGGAACGTTCTCAGAATGTTGGCTGCTGTTGTCCAAAAGTTCTCTCAAAGTTATTAAAAAGTTCTTACAGTAACGTTCGTAGAACATTTTTAATGTTGTATATATATCAAAAACGTTATTCTTAAGTTGTCAGTTTAACGTTTAAAAGAAAATGGAAAAACATTCTTACAACCAAGCAATAACAGTAATACAACGTCTAAAAAAACTAGACATTTTGTGAAAAGCAGAATCAAATTTTTAATGTTTTGTTACTTAATGGAAACTTCAGTGAAATGGTTTTTACAACCTAAAATTAGCTGGCCACTCAGTTGTCATTGGGAAAACTTTTCCCAATAAATAAAATTAAGTTTTTCTCATTAAATCCCGTATAAATTAGATGACTGCACAGAAGGTAGTTTGTGAATTCTATTTAATGCTGACTAGTATGTTCTGACATCCTGAGTTGAATCGCCCCCTTATATATATTGTATATATATACTATGTATATATGTGTATATATATATATTACAGTGTTTGATCACCTGTATCTCTGAATGGTTGTTTTAGGCGGGCATTCCAAGAGTACTACCAGGAACACCTAGAATACGCCTGTCCCACCGAGGATATCTACCTTGAGTAGAGGAAATGGGTAACCATGGCAACTGCTGTCCCTCACGACAGATGTCTGTTCCTGGGCTTGGCCACTACGGGGCGCCTGCCAGCCTTTTCAAATGTAACAAAGGCCTCACGTCTTTCTTTTCCTCCTCGGTTTCCGTCCTTCTCTCATGAACTGAGCTGAACAGTCTTGGTGGTCTGTCTGTTGATTTTAAAGTTTCTCTTTTTCATTTGTTCTCCTCATTGAGATGATTGCTTGTTTGTTTCACTTTTCTACTATATAATTCTAGGGACGTGGTTTTGGGGCGGATACATTTCATTTTTTTTATAGTCCTGGTTTAGAAATGGCAAAATATGACATCACATGTTTGAATGCATGGCTTTGAGGCTTATGCTCACAAACACACACACACAAATACAGTGAAATGAAACGCAAAGGTTCGACTCTTAAGACCAGGATTGTTGTAAATATGTATTTGTCTGATTCTGATACATGACTGTATTGGGTTTGTACTAAAAAGGATTGGGCAGTAGGACGTGACCTGGAATCACTCGTAGGTCCACAGATTGTCTGTTCCAGTGTAGTAGAACTGTATGCTTTTGATTTTACCACAATGTAAATAATGTACAACTAGGGTAAACCGTAAATGAATACAGGCGATCGCCACAGTGTAGTATGCGAGTGTCCCGTGACAACTGTCTGCGGATGAGAAAGTGGTAGGTAGACAGGTAGCAGGTAGGTAGACAGATTGCAGGTAGACAGGCTGGATTTTCCAGTCAGGCAGAGGAGATGGTTGGGTAATTCAATCAAACTCTGTCAAGAACTTCTCTGGGTCATAAAAAATACGAAATATTCTGCATAAAGAAATGTATGTGATTTTTAGCATTGTGACATTCTTTTCATTATATTTAAGCATATCCTCCCCCAACTGTAATATGTTTGGATGTTTTCCTGTTAAATTAGTTTGTAATTCTCCTAATTCTCGATGATTCTCATTGCATTCTCATTACAGTGAGGACAATCACGTCTGGACAAATGTTTTTTTGACCTTTAAATAAGCATAAATGAATGGCGGTACAACAAATACTGCCTTGACCTGAATAGAGGAATACTTTACAATTTAAATACGGCCTTATTTTTGCATTATATATTTATTTTTGCATTATGGTAACGAGGATAAAATATGCTTAATTGTCATAAAAATAATGCAAACAAATTTTAACGATTATAAAAACAGGACGGGCTAAATTTTCTTTGCGTGTAAAATAAAATGCTTTATTTATTGTTTAATTTTTGGGATGGATCACGTCCTAGCTGTGTTCTTGACAGATTTTGTGAGATTCACTTGGTTTGATCTGCTGTGGCACATTTCTATCATCTGATATCTTGTGTAATTATCAGGATGCGAATCGATGCTTTTAGTTTGCGCGTCTAAAACAGTCAATGTCTCAGGCTTCAAATATGGACAGGTAGATATTTCAGTGAGGTATAATCAGAGAGCAGTATGTGATTAATCTACAAACCCAGTTCAATGTTAATAAACATTTTATTAGCCTGTTTAGACCAGAAAAACGGCCCACTCAGTTCAGGTTATTCTGTCGACTGATGCAGAATTAATTACCAGGATATAATGCTGATCTTTTGGGAAAACAAAACAAATCCCTCTGCACCCCTCTGTGTCGGTCACAGATGTCAGTGGGTAGAAGCGGATGCTCTGTTCTCTGTTTTATCACAGTCCTTGTCCTGGCCTTGACTGCACGTGTTGAGGCTGTGCAGCGCCCCCCGCTGGCTGCATATAGTAACAACATGTGTCCAAAGTGATACATACAGTCCACGGCCATGTAACAGCGGCAAGAGGCTGAATCATGTATGTCAATCAAGAATTTGACCTAAACACATTCAAAAAATATTACTGGAAAATGTATCTTGTTTTAAAATTAGATAATGCGTCCTTATATTAGACATAAAGCCATTACAGGGTTATGTGTGGAACATGAATGTGTAAATTATAAAAACTATTATATTGACTTGTAATAAGACTTTACTGTTTTGTCAGTAAGGTACTTTTACTATTTCATGATAGAAACAGAGGGAGTCATTTTTGTTTGCTGTACCAGGTTAAGCCCTTAGATCAAACATATTTAGACTTAAACATAGATACAAAGCAGGGCTTTGTTCACAATGGAATGTTAGCATACGGCCTACTGCATGTTGCATACTATTTTTTATAGTATGCAAAACAGGGCCGTTGAGATCTGCTCCTGGAGGGCTACCATGTCTCAAAGTTTAGATTCATTTGCTAATCAAACACATTAGAACAAGCTAATGATGGTCTTTAGAATTACTTAATAATTACAGGCATTTGTGTAAGAGTGAGGACTACAATGAAACTCTGCAGGATGGGGGCCCTTCAGAAGGAAATCTGAACCGCCCTACAGTATGCAGTGCTACCCATTTCAAACAGTGGTATGCAATGTTGTCATCACCCAGCCTGAATATGTGGCATGTTTAATAAAGCAAGCAGCGTTTTATCAGTTGTGGCCTAATGGTTAGAGAGTTGGGCTTGTAACACGACAGCTGTGGGTTAAATTTCCAGTGCTTGCAGGAAACAACTGCACTCGGTTGTTTTGAACCCATGGCTGGGTAAATATGGACAGAACACACAGTTAGGTAATAAATTACAAAGCTGGGCTGTAGTTACCCAACCGTGGGTTAAAAATGACCCAGCAGTTTTCAGAGTCGAGGTGCCCCTGAGCAAGGCACCTTATCTGCAATTGCTCCCTGGGCGTCAAAGTAAATGGTTGCCCTCTGCTCCGCTGTGTGTGTGTGTTAGCTTGGATGGGTTAAATGCAGATGGCAGATTCTGAGTATGGGTTACTGTACTTGGCCTTCATGTAACTTCAAGTTAGAAAAAAGTAGCTATATTTCATTTCTGACATTCAAGGAGCTGCATGACAGTTCCATTGGAAATGGAAGATCAGATTGAACGCATTGCATTGTGGGAAAGTATTCTGAACGGCGCATTGTAGGCCTACTGCACATTTTGGCAAAGGGGTAGGTTAAACTGGGTACGCCATACATGTAAGTCATTTGCATACTGCAGAATTGTTAGCGTGGCAGTATGCTACTCCAAACTTAGCCCATCGCTCCCTGCAAATGTCACATGACTGAATACTCCAGCCTGCAATCTGTTTCCATGGTTACCTGTTCATTTGCGACGGTGGTGCGCTGTCGGAGAGCAGAAGTTTTACAAATGTAAACGTGACTTGTTTTCGGTTAGATTGCTGTAAATTATCTAGAGTCAGGATCGCCATGCTGTGTCCTATCTGTCGAGTATGTTATTGAGATAAATATGTAAATTTAAAAGAAATATAACTAATACTGTTGATGATAACGATCTCACAACCAAAAGCCAACTGTGACGGGGTAAAAAGATATAAATAGCTTTGAAATAGTATTTGTATCTTTCCTTTATCTGCTTTACATCTGTTTGTTGGATGTGTTGTCACCTCGTGCGGAATAACATGCAGTCGCTGGCGTTCTAACAGATCCGCTGTGTTTATCAGATGTGTGTTTATTTTCATTCACAAGCAGACACACACAACACACAGATACACTCTGTCAGTTCACTGTAACGTTTAACGGGTCAGATCAGCAATCGTGTTTATCTCATTCCCGAGAAAATATGAATCGGTTATTTCAATCAGAGCTCTGGATCCTTAAGTTATGACTGTTATATTTTTGAGTTCATACAGTAAATGAATATCTTAAACGTTTAGCCTTCACTTTAGCAATTTGTAGTGACAAATTGGCTGTTAAACCCCGAACACATTCAGGCAGAGCATCTAATACTTCGATTACTTAAGCTTGGGTAGCTGAAATACAAAAACAAGAAATACGAATTTCTGGACTTAATCATAATTCAGTCCTTCACTGTATAATGGAAACAGCTTCAGTATGACAAACTATGTATCTTGTATCTTTAAAAATGACAACTTGTAAAAAATACAAAAAAAAATCTCACTGCCTTGTCATGGATTTGGTCTTATGAATAAAATACTATATGCTTGATGTCACAAGAGTCTCTTTGTTTGTTTGTTTTTTGTCAAGGGTGCAGTGACATGCTGAGAAATACCTAACCAACAGGGAACATCCTTTCAGTAATGTTAGTAGAATTTTTTTTGTTATATATTCAGATTTATATATTTCAGAAACATTGTTGCTAGGTGATCAGTGGAACGTTCTAAAAACATTACAAAATTTGAAAAAATGTTTGGATAGCATTCATATAACCAAACAATAAAGTTAACACAACATCTAGCAACTGGATGTTATGAATGTTCCTAACAAAATACATTTCTGTTTATATTTTGGTTACTTAATGGAAACCTTCTTACAGCCTAAAATTGTTAGCTGGGAAAGAGAAATACAGACTCACAACATGTTTTTAACCTTTTATTTTTGAAAGTCACGGTGTTAAAGGAAGATTTATATCAAATGAATCGCAAAGACTGTAGAACATACAGAGGTTAGTAAACATTCACACCTGTTCTGTCTGTTTACTAAAGACGGTGAATCTGCCTAACCTCCTATAACTGTTATTTATGACAGGATCGTTCAGTGCTTATATTCCTTTTCTATTCTCCATGCTGTCGCCAGGACCTTCATGGAAAACAGTGTCTGTTATCGTAATAAAAGCTTTTATTTATTCATTTCCTTCAAAGGAGAATCTCAAGACATGTATAGGTCACATTTTACTCTAAAAAGTATATTGTACATAAAAATTTAGGGTCTAGTTTTAGGACCATTAAGTTTGCTTGTGACATTATATTCTTAACAATTAAGCACATTATCCTCAAATTCCCATTACAGTAGTTCATCCAGATTTTGCTTGGGTTCTTTTGAAATTCCTGTTACCCTCAAAGAATTACCGTTAAACAGTTTAGAGTCAGTCAAACTGGTCTTGTTTTCAAGCAACTGTTTATAAGCCGTTTATAAAAAGGTCTAGTCTAGGGTCATACATTCTCATTCTGTGCTGTGATTGGTCAGTGAGCAGCATGTTCCTTCATGTTTCAAACACTGTCTAACAGTCATTTTCCCTTCTGTTAAAGTCAGTCATTACGATACTGGCTATATAGATACTGGCCACATTTCGTCTTTTGGCTCCTGCGCTATCACAGCTCAAAACTGCAGCGGCAGCAGGCGGGTTTAGGGGAGCAGTCAGGTGTGCAGCAGGGCTCTAGCGCGGAGTCAGTCCCTTTTTTAATCTCACTCTCTCCAAACACCATGGAAGCCTCAAATTGCTCCTTCAGAGACTTGATTTTCTGGCGCGTGGGGTCCCACTCTGGCCCGCTGAGGTTGTAGTTTTCTGAGGGGTCTGCTTCCAGGTCAAAGAGTAAAGGGGGGTCGTGATATTTCTGAAAGGCGAATAAAGAACAGTCTTGGTCTGGGGTGGTCTCGCTGTGAGTTGCACCTGAATCGTGGGGAAAGGGAGGAAAAGTATTGGAATTAAATAGGTATGAGGTTCAAATTATACAGAGAGCCTAAAAGATGGGGATACAGTATACAGTACCTCGTGTATAATAATGGGCTTTGTAGTTTCCCCATCTCACTGCAAACACACTGTACTTTTCACTTGGATCGGTGGGGTAGTAAAACATGGTCTGTCTTTTACTCTGAAACGTCAATGACAAAGTCGACTTGTCAGAATGTCTGTCCGGCCCATTTGATGGCCGTTCACAGGGGATGCGTTTTTTGCAGACTGTGACGTACGTGTACAAAGACCAACGATTTGGAATGCAAAAACATCTCGTGCGTACAGGCCCACATAAAGTATGTAAGTAACTGACAAAGTCCTCAGTAACTGTTTCTCATCATTTTATCTCCTACCGGTCCGAGATTGAACAGGATGTTTGTCATTTCCACCCCGTCCAGCTGCACCTCAGGTAATGAAGCTCCAGCCAGTTTGGCAAAGGTGGGCAGAATGTCCAAAGAACTGGACAGAGCGTGAGTGACACCTATGAACAGTGGGAAAACACATTCGATGAGAAAGGGTCTCATTCACATACTGTGAGTATGCGTGTACGACCCATGATAAAAGCTGTTGTTTAGGCGTGTATTAGGCTAATTACTAACTACAGTCACATGCATCCTCATTTAGATTACTCCAGATTTATCAGCATTAGAACAAGATTAGAAACACACACGCAGCTTTTGTGATTAGCAGGTTGTTTGTATGAGAACCTTTTCTGTGCATGCAAGGGACACTTGCACGCAATTAGTGTTTTCTAGTTTAACAACAGCATGTATAAATATTTTTGTATATATATGTTTTATCTATTTCAGCACCTGGCTGGATAAAACCGGGCCAATATGCCACAGCTGGTTCTCTCATTCCTCCTTCGTACGTTGTGCCTTTTCCACATTTCAACAGCCCTGAATTTCCGCCACGAGACCTCCGCATCAGCTCTGGACTGGGAGCACAAACATGCAGATGAAAAAAGTGAGAAACAGTCACAAAAAATGAATTCAGGGGACGCGTTCGTTTCACACTCACCCATTGTCCCCAGTGAAGAAGATGAGTGTGTTGTTGGTCGCACCTGTTTCCGCTAAAGTCTGCAGAATCTTCCCCACAGTTCCGTCAAACTCCATCAAAGCGTCGCCGAACGGCCCTCGAGGTGACTTACCTGCATACTGAGCTCCTGCATACTGAGGGTAGTGTGTATGCTAAAGAGAGAGAAAATAAGCCAAGGACATAGAAAGGGTAGAATAATACTGTAAGTCATATGTTTGTATATGGCACACTACCTACTGTGTTTTATTGTAATACTAATATGTAGTATGCATACTTTTCACAGTATGCATCAATAGTTTTTTTACATTACATTTATGCATTTGGCAGACACTTTTATCCAAAGTGACTTACAGTACAATAAATTTAAGTTATATATTTTCTCAGTACAGTACATGTGCTCCCTGGGAATCGAACCCACAACCTTTTGCACTCCTAGTTCTACCAACTGAGCTACAGGAGTTACGTATCCCACAATGCAATGGKCTTATTTTGACTTCCCATTTCAGCAGTAGCAAAAACAAATTAAGTGTGATACTTTTTTTTTAGACAAAATTAAATTATATTTCCAAGTGTTGTGAGCATGCAAGTTATTTAGACGCATGATATCAATTGCAAGTTCATTGAGGTTGTAGTTCTTACATGTGATGGATAGTACAGGAAGAAGGGTCGCTCATTTTGGACAGCAACACGAATGAACTGAGAGGCAAAGTCGCTGTAGGCCTTTTCCAGCTGCAGGAAATCTGCAGGCTGCTGCTTGATCGTCTCACCAAACATGAGAGGCACCGTCACCACACCCTGATCACAGCGGCCAAAGCACTTCACATCTGGAGGGAAGCAGGTGAGATTCTGGCACGGACCCTTTGATGAAGGAAAAAGTGTAAAGGTCTCTAAACACTGCTATTGGTAGACAACAATATATGCA
>JAZGTJ010018927.1:0-11170 GCA_036877575.1 Botia almorhae | reverse complement strand
GGCTGCCCCGTCGTTTTTAGTCATGTAATATTACTTATTTACCATTGAAAAATACCCATCCTTTGGTTATGCATATCTCTGTGTATACCCTTACCAACAGAAGCTTCCATAGCTGTCTATTCCAATTACGTTATAGATATTGATGGGAGGTGTGAGAAGCCAAACCCCTAATTAATTTTGCTGTGTAAGGAAGTGCATCTCTGTTTGTTTATCTTTGATCCAGTTTCCCAGCAGTAATTCTAAGGGAAATGAACAGTGAAGTTGGGTTGCAACTTCCAGTTCACACAGACGTAAAAAGCCAGGAGGCCTCAAAAAATTTCTGTGGCTTTGGCTGGACTGCTTTACCTACTGCACCAGGCTCAAAACTCTTACACCATTTCTCCACGTTTCTTAATCATTTCAGACAGTATTGCCTTTGCCAGAACAAAATGCTTGTTTTGCGGTAACAACAACTGCAGTAGCACGCCCATGCATTCTGTAACCAGTACAGATCTCCATCACTGTCTCTAATACTCTACATGAAAAACCCTCTACATATCTGAGGTAACCAGCAACACCTTAATAGAAGCCATGTTGAGGTTTCAGGACAGCCCACTCTGCCAATACTCCAATCTTACCGGGTCTGTAGACCCTTTAGCAGCAGAACTAACGTGAAATTTCAACGTTATTAAACTCGTACATTTGAAAAGATTCTCATTATACGACCACTTTATGGAACAATGAGGGTGATAATGCTGTGTGCAGCCTACCAATGTAAGCAGTTTATCAGGTGATAACTGATGTACGTGACTCAAAAGATGGTTCACATTCAGTGGGACAGATATCAGTAATCACCAGCCATTATATGACAACCACTGTGATAGGGAATATGCCCTGTGATTGTAATCTTACTGGTGTTGGAGGGGAGGGGAAGGACAGGGTTTGGCCTACAAACATGCCTGGCATGGTAATGGGCTGTGATAATGCTATTGATGACAGCATAATGGCGGCCTGTGACCGTGAATTAAACGAGATCTCTGATGATATTTGCTCAGCTCTCACATGGGCTGAATTGTGGACAAAAGATAATACTGAGGCAAAGGCGAATAGAAAAAAAGAGATCAGAGAGGAAGGCACGGAAAGACGAACAACAAGTAGATGACGTCAAGGAAGAAGAAAAAGAATAAGATGGACAATATTGGCGGAAGTCTGTCCTGACTTGTTGGCAGTATGAAGGCCAAACGAGTGGTCAGGCTTTTGTCTTTGTGTATTAAGTCCAAACGTAGCATGGCAGTTGTTTTGGCACAGGGTCCAATCTCACACACGTGTCACACAGCTTTTGCATGATTTCATTTAGATTGGTTAGTTTCAGAGTGTTAAATGCTTTAAAATGGTGTCAGGGTTGAAGGCAGGTCTGCAGGGAGCAGAGCACACAAGAGCAGAGGCCTGCATCTATCTCTCAATCTGTGCCTCTCCATCCCAATCACAGGCACATTGTTCTCATCATGTTGTGGAAAAGGCTTTTGACAGAGCGCAGTGATGAATCACCCACGCCAGTCTTTCAGCGAGGGAAACAGAGTGAGCAAGTGAGGGAGAGAGAGAGAGAATGTGAGGGCAGCAGAGAGATGGAGAGGAGGGGAGAGCAAAAAAAAACATCAGCCGCGCCGTATTCAATTCACCTCTGTACCTCTTTCATGTCTGGCTCTTTTTATTGGTGCGACAAGGTTTAAAAGTTGTTCTCTCTTTTTTCTTCCGTGAATCAGGCTGAGCAAATAGAGAGTGGCAGAGGCTGAAAGAGGAAGTGCTTTTACCTGAGCAGAGGTGCTGATGGCCATGAGCGATCTGTTATGTTGGAGACCCTTAGAAAAACAGACCTTAAAGAAAGCCAATTTCCTTTACAGCGTTCTAATCACTTTCATTCCTGACACAAGGAAAAAACAAACAGCGTTTTACTACATTCACATCAAGAAATAAAACTATTAGCACTTTCTCCTGCTATTTTATTATTATTATTTTATCTATTTTTATTTTTCTGGCAATAATCACTTTAAACAGATTTACTTAAAAAATAATATGATCATGTGATCAAAAAAAATATGATAATAACATCTACCGTAAAATGTCACGTATGTCAATATGTCACATAAATCATTATGTCAAACAAAAGATTTTCTGTCTTGTTATGTCGGTGCTGATCATGCTTGTGTCTTCATTACGACATAAACTAATTTGAGCCGCCTTAAATCTTTCAGCTTCAAAGAAATGGATTCTCTGAAGTTATTCATGGACTCATCTGACATTTCATCGGGGCTGGACTGTACTGATATTAGTTGTAGGATTAACCGTCGGTTCTTGCACAATTACAGAGCAATAAAATGTGCAGGAGGAGTCAGGATCAAACCATATGCTTCCACCACACCTCCTCAAACCCAGACTAAACAACATGTGCTGATTGACAAGTCCTTAAGTTTGCCAGGTCTTCTCTTTATTAGCCTGCTGCCAGTGAGACATCCTGGTTATTAGCGGACTAATTTCAATGTATTCCGGACTATGTTGCTACAAAGATCAACGGTCTTTAATAAGACACAGTGTGATGCATAGTAAACTTATCTTTGCCAAGTGCCTCAGGTCATACTTTTTTAACCAAAGTAATTATGCACTTTATTCTTAGGCCATAAAACCTGAAACTGTTGCGCAGGGTGAGTTCTGCTGTGTTGATAAATGGGGTTTGGAGTGAACAGAATGCTTAGCCGGGCTAGTTAAAGCATGCGCACTGCACATAAACAGGAAGTGAACGCAGAGGTTCGCCTCGTGCTTTGTGATCAGATACATATACATATTTCATTTCTATTCAGCTCTAATCTCCCAACCCTGAGATGGATTTTGTTCGGAAAGCTAGAGCAAACAGAACGAAACAAAAAAGTGCACCGATAATAGTTGTGACTTCTGAAACTTTGCAAAACGAGTGAAGTTGCTGTTTTTTTAAAAGGCTTGTCTGAATCAACCTTTTGGGAGCTATTTGTGTGAGAAAGATAGTGAGAGTATAAAGGCCAACAAGGACGATGAGAGCAGCAGGTTAAAAAGTCAGACGCACCCTCGGCTGAGCGGGTTTGAGGGACTGACACCTGGGCAAACACTGCAGAAACACTCATCTGTCATCGACTCCAAGAGCGAGTTAGAAACTCAGCCGCTTTTGTCAAGCCACAACAGAGGAGAACATATGAATTAATTTAACACTTTGCATTCAGTGGTCTCTGAGGTTGAGCTCATTTAAAAGCCATAAGTATGGGTTGATAAACATCATAAATTGCAGTACACCACAATGAGTCAGATGTCTGTGTAGGGTCTATATCCTGTCCGAAAGTGTATGTATGCCTTCTCTTCAATTCAAATGTTTCAGGGCGTTATGAAGTTGAGATTAAGTAAGGTAGGAGTACAGTAGGAGATTACAAAAACGTCTGAATCTATAACATGTTTGTGTTCTTTGTGCTTTACTCTTTTGTGACACGTACTTGTGGACTGAGAAAAAACTCTTGTGTGGACTGGGAATGCTAAGCCACTAAGGCCCAGATTCCACGGTGAGCTCAGATCCGTGCAGACACCAGTGTCACAATTATAAAAATCAGAGTATTAGCGGACACGCTAACAGCCTTTAGCCTTAAAACAACAAAAACAAAAATTCACTTAAAATTTTTACTTTTCTTTCTGTAAGACAGTCGTTAAAAGCATTCCACTGCATGTCGTACTATTTATGGTTTTGTATGTGACAAATAATATTTGAATTTGACATTTGAATTAGTCAGTCTTAATACTTTACATTGAGCCTGCTGACAAAAGAGTCATTATATGGAGACATATTCCATTAGATGTTCCATTAGATTGTTATTCAATTCCAGGTACACCTGCTGAATTGAATAATGTTTACTAAAAAAACTAAACCTTTAACTATGTTTTTGTATGACAGTTGTTCCAAGCATACGTCTGAAAAGTGTTTGCTTTCCCAAAAATCACAATTTTTAAGCGTAATCACAAAGCCTTGTAAACCATGTACCTCAACTGGCAGCACATGGTGCTAGCAACACAGAGTCATGGGTTCAATTCTGAGGGAATTTATGCACTGATAAAATGCATACTGCAACTGCAAATAAAATATCAACTTTAAGTTGAAACATCTGCAAAAGCCATAAATGTAAATGAAAACCTTCCTTAAACTGCCAAGAGAGCTTCTGCCTGTGATATCAGCACCGATATGTTAGCTGCTGATTGTGACAATGAGTTGTGAACATAAATCAGCTAGGCACATCAGAGAATGAGCTTCAGAGACATTTCCATGGCAACACATGCATTGAAACGGCAGCGACTGATTGTTTTCTGTCAAAGGCCAGCTACATGGACAGAAAACCTTGAGAGACTACGAGACAAGCACTGTGTGGAGGCTTTTACTTTTCACCGGCTAAGATGAAGCACGGAGCTCTGACTGCTGTGCATGTAGAAAAGAAACCCTAAGCTGTTTAAGTCAGCCAGTAATCCAGCTATGAGTGCAATGTGACATGACCATTGGGGACAATGAGTGCATGCTCATTCATTCATTATCCCTCCAGGCTCATATAATCTCAATGTTATCTAAATCTGCTACCAGCAGCGCAGCGGGCTTCTTGGCATTGTTATTAATATGTTAGGAGTAATCAATGTCTTCATTACACACTAAAGCAGCAGTAACAGGATTTTATGTATTGGTGAAATCCCAGACAATCCTCTGAACGTCTGTCATAGATTAAGATGCTCCTCCAGTCTTAATAACTATATTTAACAATTGTACAGTTTCCTAAACCTGAGTAAACAGACCACATGGGAAAACTACACCACCCATAGTCTCTGGTCAATTTTATAAACGGCAACAGAGTTCTATAGTGAGGAACACATATACATTTATTTACTAATGTCCCTTAAAGGCATGTCTAATATTAAAATACATATCTTTAAAAGACAGATTTGTTAAATGTAATTCTAAGTGAAGGTTAAGGAGGATTGTGTTCATCTAATCCTGTCAATCATAACGCAACACTATATAAACAGCAGCTTCACTACCGTGAAAACATTACAACACTCTGAAACATTAAAACAACTTAATAAATTACACATTCCCATTGTGATCAACCACTGGAAGCAGATTAAAGAAGTGAAATGTTGAGGAACACGTCATTTCAGGAACAGCTACAGTAGGAGTTTAGGAACAGGTAGGGAGATATTCCGTAAATATTCCTGAGGTTTTCCAGGCAAAAAGTGTCCAGTTAAAATTACAAATTGTCAACAAAACTAATGACCATGGTACAACATGTAGCAAGAGAAAATAATCGCTAGGCGTTAAGATGACAAAAGATGGTTACTGGTGAATAAAATGACTCCAGTGCTGAGTCATTTGGTATAGCTTTGATATGCAGTACAAGCATAAACAGGAGCAAGCTTTTAAAAAGTTAGGGTGAGGATTAACACCCCTCCTATGGTAAATCTCTGTACTGCATGCCGATAAATCACTCCACTTAATTTTATTACATTCCCATTAATCCACAGCATTTTTGTCAGTCAAAATATTGAAATGGTTTTTCTTAATGGTTTCCATACAGATTAAAAGCTTTGCGTTGTCCTTGTAAAAGTTTGACATTAAGAGATTTAAAGAATTTAAAAAATCCCCAAAATAATAAGGTGCATTTTATTCTAATGTATGATTAGAAGCATTAAACCTGAACCTGCTATGTCTAGTCTATGATATGCTGTCTGTCAGTCTATGATATGCTGTCTGACTGAATGTCTCAAGGTCTTTATGACGATCTCCTCAAAAAGTGTACTGGGATTAGCTACATCATTATCAGGTGAGAGGACAAAGCCGTAGGTCGCAGGTTGATCATGACTCTAACAGGCTGTTCTGTGATGGAATAACAAACATATTGCAGCTATGCAATATAAACAGATAATTCATTTATGACTCGCAGAAGAAAAACAGCTATTAATGTCCTCCTTCAGTGAAACTAAAACTTTTTACTAGTAATAAACATAAGTTATTAAATGTATAGTTTTATAATCTCTTTAAGTCTGTTAAATGTTTATGCTTTCTGAAAACAAGTAATATTGTAATATTGTGTTAACTTTTGGGGACCTCATCAATAACTTCCAATCAGGTTTTAGCAGACAAACGTATTATAGTAAAAATATCACACTATAGGCACATGTCAATTTAAAGACGAAATACAAGCATTTTATCTTATGTCTGTGATTGCTATTAAAACATTCAAGGACTAAAATACATACATTTGGCTTTAGTTGTAAATATACCTTTTCTCGGTTATAATGTAAGCAAGCATGTGCACTACAATTTAAAGAAGACAGCAGGAATCTCTTCTAATGGCAAGATGGGCATCTCAGTCTCAGACTTACGAAAGCAGTCATAAAAGGATTGAACTGCTCAGACTTCATTCTCAGATAATAATTAACTCCCCTTTGGTCTCACAGACATAAGCAATAATTGACAGCACAGATTTGAAAAAAGACTGCTATGTTCTTATGATGGATTACCATTGGAAAAGCATCCAAACGTGACATTACTAATGTTAGTGATATTTTACGAGTGCTATTGTCATATATATATAATTAGTTTAAATCACACAGTGCAAAATGTCCTGATTAAAGAGTTGCACTTGAATACAGGATTTTTATCATTATTATTTCAAACTGTTTTGATGTCTATAACCCTGATCTAGTATTTCACATTCTCTATGTTACTTATTTAAATACCCCATATGGGATGTACAATATGGTCATGCAGAATAAGGAATTAATCTGATGCTTTATAAGTACTAATAAACAGCCATTATGTAAGCTAACAGGCAACGCTGTTAAAAGTGTGAGCTGTTCCCCATACTAAAGCGTTCCCCCATAATGATACATTACATTGTGGAAATAATGAATGTCTATACAGACAGATGCACAAAGCTCTGCTCTCTTTATAGTTGTACACTTTGTCATCTCAGCAGATGTGTGTCACTGCATTGTTCTCAATCTGATCTGACAGACTGCTGGTGTTTTCAGTGATACAACACCTTAGCAAAGTGCCCTGCAGAAGACGGCATGTTTTATTTTTGTCATCTTTATAACCCATGAAAATAGACAGAGATGCAAGTTCATCCAGTCAAACATACCCACCACGTCTGACAGAGAAGACTTCACATCCACTGCAGAGATATACATTAATCATGTGGTCATCAATATCAACCATTCATTTCATTTATGCGGTTCCGTAAAATTACAGCTCACAGATAGACTAAAATAATCACAGTCTAACACGTATAATTAGACGTCTCATAGCACAATACAAAGATCATAGTAATGCTTCTTTACTGGTTCAGCCCAGTGGTTTAATAATATATATAATATAATGGTTAATAAGTGTTTGTGGATCTACTCTGCAGCTACCAGTTGGATATTAATAAAGAGATTACGGTTTGAAATAGGATATAAGCTTTAACTGTTTCCTGTAGCTCAGTGGATAAAGCACTGTGGTTCTAGTGCAAAGGTTGTGAGTTCAAACCCCAGAGAATGGCACATACTGGTAAATGCGCATTGGATCTAGATGAGGCCAATCAGCACGTACGATCACCCCGAGCAGAAATATACACTATACAGTAGCTCTGGGCCACCGACCACCATTAATATTTCAACAGGCCCCAACCCTGACACATAATTATTTCATGTGACACTGAACATAAGCTGCTGTGGAGATGGAGGTTCTAGACATGTTAGGAAAAACTGCATCTTTTGTTCACTCGGTAAAAAAAAGAAAATAATAGTACAAGCCTGTGAATAGATTACTGGAAATACAGCATTTAGTTCCACATTTATCTGCAACGTGACATACACAGTGTAGATATCTGTAACATCGGTATGACTCATGAATGTAAAGGCTAAGGCACGTGTTGAATCCATAAAATATGAATACTACTACAAGGTCTATGGTCATAACCTAATGAAAATAATGTGATGTGACCTGTTATGTTGTAAAAGGTCCTAAAATAATCCAGCCTAGCACAGTAGATTTGATTTGGGGGTTGGAGGATGTGAAGGGGTCCAATCATGGAATTACTGCTGAAAACATCAAAGTATCACTTTGTAGCATCAACTGTAACTTTAAAGCTAACAAAGCAAAGACAGGAAACAGTGTTTCCATGGTCAAAGGATTGAGTGACATCATTGAGTGATGTATACAACATGTGTAACAATTACAGTTGGATAATAAGGAGAAGGATCAAGAATGTTATAAGAAAAAAGTGTTCTGTTTGGCCAACAGTGGTATTGGAGGACAAGGATGAGAAAGGATTCGTGGAAAAGGAGGTGAGGAGGCGGTGTGTAATGTAGACAAAAAAACAGCACAAAAACTTTTCAATAACTCTGCCGAGTGTTGAGGCCTCATCCCGGCCTGTCTGTTGCCCCGGGTGCGTGTGAAATGCTTCCAGTGAACAAAGTAAGCCATGGGTGCATCCCAAAGGCCTTTGTGGCTAAAGCCTAGTGAAGAGGCTCTTCACAGCGCCAGCAAACACAGTGTACAGCCTCTCAGCACAATTCTGCAGATCCTCCCATTGTGTCCAGACACACATTAACACTCGAGAGGGAAAGAGGAGAAACAAGGCAAAACTAATGAAAAGCTTTGAGTGGCTGCTCTTCTCTGAGCACACCCACTCTCCAAAGCCCAAGAACTGCCCCAGACACATACACGCACACATACCTCATTTCCAGTTGATAATTGGTATTGAAACACTTATTTGCTAGTGTTTCCTGCACATCCTGTCGCATCTAATGGGATAATTTTGGAGCAATGCTGCTGCAGTGACCTGAAAGGGCATCGCAATGCAACATGCATCATGCATAACAGCATGTGTGTGGGAAATGACACAGCAACATATCCATGACAAATTTGACTGAGAAAACTAATGCAGGATAAACCAGGCCAACAATTGTGCATGTGTGTGCACATATGTTAGTACTATTTTTTAGTATTAGTTCTCAAGGCCTAGTTACTCTTATTGAATTTAATTGTTTCCCCGCAGCTATAACATTCTATTAAAATTAAATCTGTTAACTGCCTATACAGTGCTCACACAGCGAGAAAAGATTACCCAATTATTATCTGGCTTATATTTTTGTAGTTTGTTGTACATCTCAAGTATGATACTGTGTCTTTAAGCTAAAGAATATGCTTTATTTTGTCAACTGATTCGAAACTAATTCCAAATAGTGGTTTGTCAGAAATTATAGGCTTATTATAGGCTTAATTGATATCTACTCCATCCCTCCCTTAAAAGTAGAGTTTATCTAGCGGTGGCAGGACTGACAGGCTACACAAAAGCTCTCTGCATTATTTTTCCTTTAGTTGTTATTGCACGCATGCACAGCGCATTTACAAAATAACAAACATGTTAGTTTTCTCAGGGACATTTAAGGAACTAAGACTTTGCAGGATGAGTGGCCAAAATACACAGTGGTACTTTATGTTAACAGGTGTCAACCTTTAGTTCCATACAGAAGACACTCAGGTACATTAACTGTATGTTTTAATAAAAAACATGGCAAATACTGCTAAAACATCATTAGTTATGGCAAAAGTGTAATATTAAGTAAATTAGCATATATAAAATACAGTCTCAAAATTCCTTTTAAACATAAAAGTTTATTTGCTGGAACTGAGAGAGAGAGAGACGCTTGGTAGAAAAGCCCATATTTATTTTTAAAATAGATATTTCATGCATTATATAAAATGAAGGAAGGTCACCGAGCACCACACAGCAGAGGGAGGCAGACATGTGGTCCTGAGTGCATTTTACTGTATTTCATAGAGAAAAGATACATTCTCTAAAAATAGGAGGGATGGAGGATTGGATGGGGGGGGTTGGGCTTAGGGGACTGTGAGGTAACACTGGCTTGCTGATCTGTGCAGCTCAGCAGTGTCAGTTTAGAGACATAATGAGAGAAAGAGAGAGAGAAAGAAAGAGAGATGCTGAGTAACTTTCTACGTCCACGGCAGTTATATGATATCCCCATTTTGACCTTAATTAATGCAATTATTTTAATTTAAATGCAAAAGAATGAGAACCAAAAAACCAAAAAAATCATATCAGTAGTACACATAATGTTAGCATACAGAGGAATATATGTTCTGGAACAGTAACAATAAAGAGCATTTAAAGACTGTAAACTTGAAGTTGTTTTAAAAAAACTGGAGCTTGTAATTATTTGTACTTTTTTTATTCTGTTCATGTCCAGTCTCTTAAGAATGAAACACAGCGTCTGACTGTGTATCTCTGTGTATATCCACACATCTCTGTAACCACATGACATTTGTACTATCTGAAGCATGTCTCACCACCTCTCTGTGTTGGGTCTTGTCACATGTAGGCTGAAGAAGCTTGTAAAATATTCTCAAACTGCTAAAGGAAAACAGTTTAGATGACCTTCTTACGTAGGGGTCCTCCTCAGTAAATGCTGACAAAAAAATTTTCTTGACAGACAACTTAAAGAAGACCTGCAAACACAACCATTTGCAAAGATGTCATTACATTGTTAAGATATAATACAATATAAGATCATTATTGTTCATAACTGGACATATTTGCTGATTATTTGTACGTTAATTAATTTTACTATTTGTAGCAAAATATGGAAGTGAATATAATATTATACAACTAGCAGGAAAATATGCTCTATCAAGTTTCATATGTAATGAAAAACTTCCAGCGAACATTGTATCACATTTATGTCTTTCAGTTTGTGGTGGGAGGGAATTCCTGTTTGGTGATGTTTAGCAGAGTTTCTGACAGTCTTTGTAGCAATGTGGGTAACATGAGACCAAAGTTACTCAATGTCATAGTATCACAATACAACAACTTTTCTATACCAAAACGCAAAGTCACGATGATTCATGTGCAAACTGATCTTGGGAATATTATGGGAAATGTCCTCCTAATAAACCTTAAAGATGATAATCTCGCAAATAAAATGCTTGTTTATAATACTTAATATGCAGTGGCACACCAGCTGTGTCCTTAGACTGAAAGACACATTGTTTCCCTCCTCAGAACTGATGCAAACAAAACATGAAATGTGATTTATTTATCATCTGTATCATATTCTTATAATTACAATCACA
>JAZGTJ010018926.1:0-11170 GCA_036877575.1 Botia almorhae | reverse complement strand
ACGTGTTTTGCCAAACCAGTTGTGTTGTGCCAAACACCATTATGCTTGTTCAAGTATGTTCAAGTAATGTGTATATTTTGGCATTTTGCTCCCAAGAATGTTCCTATCATTGTTGAACTGTGCCTAAAATGTTTTTTCTCCAGATATATGTAAAATGTGTTTCTTTTTCCAGAAATGTTCAACATTATCTTAATCATGTAGACAGATTTGGTCCTAAACAGACTCGCGTGGTATCGTTACAAACAATTAACATGATAGTCCTGTTCAGTCCTAATTCTAACCATATCAACATAACTACTAAACCACAAGTGTGTTGTAATAACTTCCCTCAGAAAATATGAAATAAAATGATATCAGGGCATATACATGCTTTCCATCACAGCGACAGGCTCAGGTATTTATATGCTTACATGACCCAAATGCATAACAATCAAAGGTTCCGTGCTTTGGCAGTTTTGTTTGCAGCGCGCTCTTGTGCATACACGCTACTTGAAAATCAAAGTCCTGTTATTGCAGATTACACTTGCCCCCACTGTTTTATTTTTAACTAGTATTCTCTGAGTGTTGTCTGCTTATTGCTGTGACTGTTTAAACAATAGTTGTTGTTTGTGTTCTTAAATATTACCGATATTGACGCCGTGTTTTGCACGATTATCCACGCACCCTTGTAAGTGAATGAGGAGCAATATCAGAATGAGGGTAAGCCTCCCATAACATCAATAATATCAGACGACGGCACAGGATGTAGAAATAATAACTGGTACTCAGTTAATGTTGCACAACCATCCTGCAGTTTGGTCAGTTTGTGGGTTGTTGGGGGAGGGGAATGTTAGCAGTTTTTCACATATTTTGTTCTTCTGTCTTTGTGAGCACCAAAGCATCTTTACTGTATTATGTCACTATTGAGCTACATCAAAGGCCCCTGTGTTTAATGAGCTATATTTTGTTCATTGGTTTGACTCCCCAGAGGAAAATTGTACTGCTCGATACTCGCTCTTTTATAGCTCACAAGACTTAATGAAGTTCTCATTTATGTTACATTTAAACATTCAGTTTGTTTCTGATGTTTCTCCAAATAGACACAAATTACACAACTGTTGACATACAGTAAACGTATACGCCTATAAAACTGAAATGGACAGCATAACAGAAATCTCTGAATTGGACCCTGGTATCTTTGCAAATCCGAGCACTTCTTAGCAGAAAAGGTGACTTTAAAGGAACAGTTCACCCAAAAATAATTTGTACTCATCATTTACTCAAATTGATGTTGTGCCAAATCTGTATGACTGTTTTTCTTTCATGAAACACAAGAAGACGAGAGCAGAACTTTACAATGAAAGTAAATGGTTACTGAGACTGTCAGTTACAAACATTCTGCCTAATATCTTCTGATTAGAAGATATCTTCTGAGTCTGATTAATGATTTTTCATTTGTGATTTTTTTTCATGGGTGCGCAGGCCTCTCTGTACATCCTTTCTCTTGTTATGGCGGGACATTGAAGTAGACTCTTGGAAGTAGACTTGAAGACTCTTAATATATATTCTAATATATTTCATATTAGAATATATTTCGTCTATGTGCCGCATCAACCTTCACCCTCTGCCGTACTATCTCTCCACCATTATGCCCTCCACCCCAGCCACCTAACCCCTCCCTGTGCAGGTTTCCTCACACATACACACAAGCTGTCACCAAGCTATACCACCCACTGCTGCCCTATTAACAATCCCAGGAATTTTAGTTGGAGCAAAAAATGCTTCATATGACACTAAGAGGGTGGGGTGAGTGGGCTGGCCACAGGGGAACCACGATCCCAGGCATGCACGCCTCTCACACACACTCACACGCTGATCGGTGATCGATGGAGAGTGAACGTGCCTTTGTTTAACACAGAGCGTTGGGAAGCAAAGATCAACAGTATGACCGAACGTAGAATGTCAAAGCAGGGTGTTCGCTACACCACCCGCAGTACCAGCGGCTCTGTGTCTCTGGAGGTGTGCATCTCATTCAGCTCCTCCTGTATTCACCAGCCAGTGGAGCATGGCATGAACAGGCTACACCTAGCAACATGTTCTACTAGAGATGAGAGTCAATAATATGTGATTTTGTGTCTTGATACAGCTATACTTGATACAGTACGTGGCTAAGATACGCAAGATATTCAGTCCTTAAACATACAGCCAAAAAGCCATTCCTGAACTCCTGAGAGCTGGTTTAGCATCATATCAGCATCAGCTTACAGAGATGGAGGAAAATACCATTCTGCTAGTCCAGATGCTGAGGGACGTTAAACGCATTCAATTCCACCTTTCCAAGCCAAAAAACAAACCCAAGGGCACTAAAAGAGCAGCTAGCCTTGGTCCAAAAACACGAATAGGGGATTACCGAAAGACTACTGCTAGAAAGGAAAGGGTTAGCTTACCGTGTCACTGTTTGCTGTCCACTGACCAGCAACACTGCAGACGAACATTCGCCTGGATGGTAAAGAGGGAGTGCACGATCCTTCCCCTTAGTCCTGTATCACCGACATCCCCAGATCTGAATGGATCTCCCCTCACACATGCACTCATTCACACGCACGCTTTCGTTTCTATCGTTCTCTCCTCCTCTTATAATTGTCAGTGTGCTATTTCCCCTCTTGTTAGCTCCAAGGCAGTTAAAAGATACTGCAGCGATGGGGGAGGAGGGTGTGTATGTGCGTATGTATGTGTGCTTGTGTTCAAGTGTGTCTGTTCGTGAGCAAGGGAGCATGAGAGCTACGGAGGGAGGAGTCAGTGGGTATAGAAGAAGAGAAGAGAGGGGTAAACAGCTAGGATTAAAGCCAGGGGAAAAAAGAGAACGCAAAAAGGATAAAGGGGTGCCGAAAGACTCCATACGGAAATACAGAAGCCAAACTGGATTCAATGCCAGCTATAAAAGCAACGAAAACTGATATGAATGGAGAATATCAAATGTTTCGTGTGGATGCGAGATACGGCTGTGCAAACAGATGTTCTGCTGTTTTCAATCATCCAGCTGAACGGATGGGCCACAGCAGGATTGGTTGCGATTTCATTGATGGCTGAAAGAGCTTACAGAAAAACGAGTGAATGAGGGAGAAGCAAAGGAGGGACCGAATGACCAAGGGACCGGGAGGGGGTTTAATAATGCTGTAATGTTTCTTCTGTGCCAACGATTTCTGTGACAGAAGGGACACTTCCTCTGCAGCTATTGGTTCCCTGCTTCTACAGATAGATGTGCTGACAAATATCTAGCAATGGCTTGTGGGAGATTTGAACATGCCCCACCTTCCCCCACACACATCCCCCCCGTTGACCGAGGCAATGAGATTCTGCCTCACCCCAGGCAGCTGAGGACCACGTCCAGTGCATTTGTGCCTAGCATCCCAATCAACGTCTCACACAAACAAACACGGTGGGCCACTATCCTGTGAAAATGAGCTCCAACACTAATCAAAAACACCTGAACATGCTAATCAAGGTCTGCAGAATCATTTACAGGCAGGTGTGTAAAAGCAGGGGACATTCATGGAGCTGCTGCTAGTGAGGAGATGTAGCCTGTCCATATCCTACATGTTCTTGCCTCCAGGTTTACCTCAAGAATAAACCCAAACCTTTAAAATGATGTGGTGTCAGAGTTTGGATGATTAATGAACAAACTCTGACACTTGAGCCTGTCAGATTTCACCAGTGTCACCTGTTACCTTACACAACATGGAAGAATAGATCTCTGTAACAGCACTGTGATTTTGCTTTGGAAAAATGTCATTCATTAATGCTGTTATTAATGCTAAATCAATAAAACAAGAACTAAAGGTTTAGACAAAAATTAACTACACAAAGTTGGTGTACAAAGTCAGTATATAAACCTTGTTGACATTAATTGTTGCATTGTTTTCTGACACTACAGTGTATTCAGAAAGTATTCAGACTGTTTTGTTACTAATTTTGTTCTGTTGCAGCTTGATACTACAATAGTTATGGGATACTGAGCATAGATTAATGAAAAGAAATCATTTAAACAATTGTAGTATCAGGCTTTATGTCTTCAACATAAAATTGAAAAAAGTGAAGGGGGTCTTTCTTAATCCACTGCATAGGCGTTGATTAATTTCATGAACACACAGTAAGACAAGCACAGCTTCAGAAATAATGCAGAGTATCTGTATGCTAGGCAACTGTCATTAGCTTGATTCCAAAATCTAGTGAGCTGCCTACATAGACTATTTTAAAGCATCATATGCACACTTCTCTAAGATGAAACAACAATTATAAGTATCTATCTAACAAGGCAAACTTCAAGTTTGAGTTACCATACTTGGCCTTCTACTTGTCACTTTTCTTCTCTCTGCTTTGTATAATATAATTTACTTCTCTATATGTACAATTTTAATGTTTATGATTGATAAGCAATGTTAAAATTATATTTACTTGCTCTGGATATTGTTAAAACAACAATAAAAATACAAACATATATCAAGTGTACAACCCTAATCATCACACTACAGGGCCTAATTCCAGTCTAGTCTAGTCTAGTCTAGTCTACAGCAAGTGGATCTTAAGTTACCTTAGGGGTAAAAACTAAGCTGTGAATGTCTTGTAGCAAGCTAACTCCATGTTGTTTGCTTTGTTCAGTTGCATTCTGGGTAGGATTTTATGGTACATTTCTATAAACCGCTCTCCTGTGGGAGTGATGTATGTGCAGCCTGTCCATGCAGGAGAGAGTCTGGCACAAACCATGATATCACATAACAGTGATTTCTTATATTAGAGAAATTGCATACATAACCTGCTAATGCATGTTGTGATCCATTTTAGAGTAATTGTGGGCCTGTACACAGATACGACTCAATTCTGATTGGTTCAGCATTTCACACATTTAGTGCCATTTAAGATCCACGCGCTCATCTTGCCCCATGTTTAACAGTTTATTGCGCATTATAACCGCATAACCCTAACCAGTGGTTCTGCTGTGTGCATGACAGATACTGTACAGGGCCGTGCTGCAAGGGTTTCAGGGGAAATAGATTTCACAGATGCAAGATGCGACCTCAGGCGCGTGTGTGTCTTATCAAGATCACACAGCGCAGACAATGGCATTGAGAAATACACGTTGCTACACGTTTGTCTGGTTTGTGTTTGTGTAATGATTGTGCAGTTATTCCAGGCCAAAAAAAAGGGGTTTCTGTAGCTCAACTGGTTGAGCAACAGGAATATCCTGTTCTGGCCATCCTAAGGCCATGGGTTCGATTCCCAGGAAACACAAAAAAAAAAAAATAGTTTATTTAAACTTGACTGTACATAATAACCCAGGATAGGTGAAAATATTTTAACATCCTAAAAATGACACATTTCAGCCTTCAGCTTTAATTGCTCATCATTACGGCTTTGTCCAACCTTCTTTTTGTCTCTCTCTTATTCTCCATCTTCCCACTCTCCCTTTCTGTCTGTCTGCACGCCTCTCTCGCTGCTTCCTGTCTCTCTAATCTGTAATCCTGTGAAAATCGCTCAGGCGAAACAGGGTGGCTTTGATCTGGCTCTTATATCAACGGTGGATTCAGTGTCAGCTCACCCGGATTCCACAGAACCATGGAGAACCCTGGAGCCCTGGCACATGAGCTCCTGACAGCAGTGTGCCAACACCCAGACAAGCCGCAGGTAATTAAGTCACTATGTGTCTCAATGTTTGGCAGATAAAGGCCCTTGCTAGTGCATACATTTGTGTTTATGGTATACTGACTCAAGTCAAAGGAAAGTATGGAGTGGAATGAGACAGTCACAGGATGGTGATAACATTTTGTGATCTTCTCGTTTGACTTTGTCTTTACATTCATGTGTTGGAGATGCCAGATTCTGTTGTGCTAGTCTCAGCCTTCTGCATGTCTAGTGCTGAGTGGTGTTTCTCACTCAGGGCATGTAGACTTTCCACTTCCTGTGATATCACATACCCTGACTGGTAACTAAGGGTGCCCATGTGACACAGACAGAAACTTTACACTTACAGGAAGTGAAGTTAGTTCAAGCCACACATCTCTTGAGTTAAGAAAAGTATTAGGGCTTGTGTGTTTAACAAGAATCTGTTTTATATTACCAGTCCCCAGCAAAGTTCTCATAAGCTACATGGGCCAATCAGAAATTAACTGCTACTTATTATGATTATTACAGAAGATGAAGCTTTGCTGAAAAAAATAGATTTTTTTACATATACAATTAATTATACCCTAATTCTTATCCTTACATTTTAAACAGGCTTGCTATCTTATTAAATAATTGCATTAATAGATGTAGCCTATTTTTGATTTATAATAACCACATATGTAACATCACTCACACAGTATGTACATTCATTGTAAGGATAGATATAGATATAGCTGCGCTCCTCCAGCTGAGTCTGGTTCCTCTCAAGGTTTGTTCCTTGTATGACACGAGTTGTTTTTCTTAACTTTCAACATGACAGATATTTGTATACAGTGGCCCAACAACAATTTCCCATTTTATCTTTTTGACACTTGAGTCACAATTAAAAACTAACAACAAACTAAAATTAACAATTAAAAACTAACAAATACTGCTAGGGCCTTTCTCTGAATGAACTACCCTTTTCTGAGCTGTTTGTGCAAGAACTTAACTAACTGAGGTCATTATTAGCAGATGTATGAAGTAAATCCCCCACCAATTGTCACAAACGTGCCCTTGAGTGCCCTTCCACCTTGTTTGACAAGTTTCCAAAACTTTTGAGTCATATATCTATTGTTTAATTAGTTAAACCATGACAACGGTATTTTCGTGAAATATCTTGTTTAAAATATGTGTTTTCTGCGGCCTTCCTTTGAAAACAAATTGGTTTGAAATGTATCTACAGCAACATTTTATTTGTACATTTTTAAGTTAGGCTTAGATGGGGAATTTTTCATTGTACATTCATAGCTGTTACAGTAACATCAGTGACTCATACTGAAGTTGCTGAAGAGAGATTTAATCAGTAAATCAGTATTAGCAGTGGTGCATGAGCATTAATGTGGCCCAGCTGTGTACAGGAAGTACATCATCTGATAGTCAACCACCTAGACGAGCTGTTTTCCATCTCTCTCTTTCTGTTATTTCAGCAACCAACAGCAATCAGATCCTGTCAACACTTTTGAAGGGCTTAGACAAGATTATTAAGACGTGCACTGTTGCCCGTGGATTCAGTTGGGGCTTATTAATCGCCTTATTACTGACAGCTGTAAAGAAATTCATTGCAACAACATCTTTGTATAAGTAGGTGCACCTCCACCTCTTCATATCCTGACCTAGTTAACATCGTTTAACCTAGTTAACATCGTTTAACCTAGTTAACAGTTTCTGTCTGCTGCTGTAAAGCACCTGCACACCTTTGCATCTGTTACAACAGAGGGTAAACGCTGGGCAAATATTTAACAAGGTAAACACACTGCAGCCACCTGGAAGTCATTTTGATTCAAACATGATGCACCTGATATGTAATATATATTCATACAATTAAATCAATACTGAATGTAATTCTTAAATATTACCCGACCGACAGTTTTTCTAAAGTCTTGTTTGTTAAAGACGCATGATTTTGTCTTGCACGGGCCTGCCATCTAGTGGCTATAAAGTATATTGTGACTAAAAAAGATAAAAAGGAAGAAAAACATTTTTATTTTTGAGTGAACTATCTCTTTAAGGAAAGCATTACACTTTACTATTGGGTTTAGGATTTAAACAAACCTCTAACCCCAAGTATGAAAGTTTAAGTATGAAACATTTGACTTCTGTGCTATTTGTGCTATGGACGTGACAGCTCAGATTGTTTTATAATACAATATAAATTCAAAAAAATATTCTATAGACTTATTATAGTACTATCAAACTAAAATATAGCCATAAAACATAAGGATGGGTTATTTTGCTTTGGACCAGTAAACAACAACCTAGCGGTCACCCAGAACACGACATCAGCTGCATAACAACGAGATAAAATCACTCAGAACACCTTAGCTACCGCAAAGCGATACCATGGCAACCACCTGTAACATATTTATATCATAAAATAAAAATATAAAAATCGGAGACAAATCTGTGAAACCATAAATAAAAATGAACGGACCGTTACAAGCAGGCATTTTATCCTTTAAAAGCCACTGTTGTGGTTACGAGGACAGATTGGGAATAATCTCTGGAAACAACAGCTCATTACAGGTTTTTGTAATCCCAGGCTGAAGCCCCCAGGGGGGGATTTATCCTCTCTACTTCTCATTCACACAGCCCTTGTTGATGAGGTCTTCTATACTTCTGTATTGAGAAGAGGTACAATGGTGTGTCTTGTGCGGTTCTGGCTTTAGTATTAGCAGGTGATTGCTATTGTATCCTCTTTCTCACTTATTGAATAAAGCACTCATGATTTACCATATGCGCAATGTTTCTATGCCTTAATTGGTGTGCCATCTATCTAATATAACCTGCCATTCACAGCACACATAACTGGCTAGTTATAACTAAACCAGGAACTGTGGTGAAAACTTGCTTTATAAAATGCAAATCCTAATAAAACAATTGTTTAATGTCATCTTGACATTTTAAATAGAAGCTATGCAGAAGAATCTGGCTGGAATGTAAACATTTTAAGATGCTAATTTGTTGCTTGCCATTTGGTTCCTAACCTTTTTGACCCATTTCCGACCCCCCTGGTTTAGAAACACTGTTTTAGGCTATGTGAGGAATAACAATATATTTAGTAAAGGGCTGTATAATTTACCACCATATTAAAAGAAATACTTTCATTTTTTACTCGCATTTATACATGTGACGCAGTTCGAAACCATGGGTCGTGTTTCTGCAAAACATGTTGTCATTTCGCAACATTTTGAAAACATTGAATAGTATACATTATTTTGAAAGAAAAAGCAAAACAGTCATTTACACCCAACGCGTCAATCCCCATTTAAAGACTTTTCAAGTGATGTATGGGCCTCGTTTACTCTCTCTCTCTCTCTCTCTCTCTCTCCCTCGCATGCGCGCGCATGAGTGAGGCGTGTGCGTGCGCGACTTTTCAGCCAATTGGCACTTTTCAATGGACTAACGTTACTTCACATAACATTGTGCAATTATATAAACATTTGGGGAAATTAAAACAAACATGATAGATAAAAATAGAATATGATGGATTTTTAAGGGAGTGACGAGTAATGATCATTTACAGCCCACTTTAGTTTAAAACAACATTAGGTGAAGTAAATACTGACAGATTAATTTAGAGTTAAACTTTCTGGCCAACCTTGTACTTTAAATTACTTTGAATTCCGTTCAATAGAGAAGAAATGACCAAATGTGATAGCAATACTCACCCACAGAGGAGTTCAAAATGATCCACGCCAGCCATTATACAGCTCCATTACCTATTTAATACTTATTCAAGCGTATGACATTATTTCACCCCAATCTTAGCCAACTCTGTCAGAAACGCGTTGAGACTGCAGTACTACATGTCACCTAGTGGCAGAGCCTGTCCCTTCCATTTCTGTGGGCAAAACCGTGAACGAGCATTTCTTTGGCAGGAGCGACAATTGCGCGCTCCCGTGCGTTCGCCATAGAAAACAAAGCTATCCGTGCGCTTCCATTACAGCTAGCGGGGCAGACATACAACATTTCTCTCTCTCTGTCTCTGTGCATGTACACCCAAGATGGATTGCAGCTCATCTAAGGGCCTTTGATAGAGGGCCTGTTTTGAGGTCGGGCAGATATTTAGCCGAAGTCAACGAAACGTTTTGCGGACTGCTTTTGTTTCCTAGCCACGGCTAGCAACAAAGCCTCGATCTTTGTGTTTTTCTGCCGCGATCTGCCGAAGGAAGACGCATCGCCATGTTGTTATCAGAGCAGGCTGAGTAAAGAAGGCGAAACAAGGAGATAATCTCGTCGTTTGAGCCGAACCCGAGCTGAACCTGAGCCCTAGAACCGCTGACTGACTGACTGACATGGCGGAGCAGAGCTACTCCTGGTGAGTGCCAACAAATATCACCATTCAGACACTAAACATTGCCGTTCAAAACGCTTTCACACACGTTTACTCACTGTCAGCTTCTGAAACTGATTAATTCACCTTCGTTTTGCGGTTTATAGCGTTTCAATGTGAAGCACCTTTAAACCAAACACGCATTTCATATATTTTTGGTATCAGGTAAAATTTCATGCTGCGCGGGGTATTTTTCTGTCGTGCATTATTTGTTTATTTGTAACATGTCTTATGTAGTAGTAACAAATAAATGCAGTGCGCTAACGAGCTAATGTGACCATCGTAACGATATCGAAACGATATATCAATATTATGTTTAGATTTTTTTTATCATTTTATCGTCGTTAATAATCAGAATCAGTAGTTTAATCTGGTCTAATCACACATTTGGTCGTGGTTTATCTTATTGGCCGCACTAATCCTGCTTTAAGAAAGAGAACTGTGTACTGAATCGTATATGCAAGATATGGGCTGTGTCTCAAAACCTAGGGAGCTGTCTACCTAGTAAGTTAGTTAGTTAGTTAGTTTGTTTGCCATAGGTTGTTTGACGTTGGTACGTTTGGAACATTCCAAACGCGGAAATGATGCCCTAAAATGCAGTCTAGGTATGCTGCTTATTGGGTTTGAGAGCCAACATGTAAACAGTATACTCAAATCACTTTGATTTCCTCTTTTTACGCTTAGTTTTGTGTCACTCGTGCCCTTATTAGATCTTCACTAGACTGATATGAATGGACTCATATGCCCCATTGTTCAACTTTCAGGCCTCTGTTGTTTTGAAAGCTTGCATGAATGGTACAGGATCACTGGAGTCCGTTTCTCTAACCTAGCTATATAACGCATAGACAAAAAATGTCGAATTGTACACAAAAAGGTTTAGCAGAAGTTGTGTGAATGTGTTCATACACAGTAGTTGTTGAGGATTTGCTGTTTTGTATGTATAAGGTAAACACTGGACAAAACATTCACATTTCTGAAGCTGATAAAAGATACTTGTTTGCTCAGTAAATATGTAAAATGTTTTTAACTTGGCATGACGGCCTTCATAACTCTATTTCCAACGACTTGATGGTGGAGTATGAGTATGATCTTTGTATAGCCAAAGATTTGTGATAACAGCTTTTAAACAAGGTAGTTAAAGTGGCATGCAGACCT
>JAZGTJ010018925.1:0-11170 GCA_036877575.1 Botia almorhae | reverse complement strand
TGTGATTGTAATTATAAGAATATGATACAGATGATAAATAAATCACATTTCATGTTTTGTTTGCATCAGTTCTGAGGAGGGAAACAATGTGTCTTTCAGTCTAAGGACACAGCTGGTGTGCCACTGCATATTAAGTATTATAAACAAGCATTTTATTTGCGAGATTATCATCTTTAAGGTTTATTAGGAGGACATTTCCCATAATATTCCCAAGATCAGTTTGCACATGAATCATCGTGACTTTGCGTTTTGGTATAGAAAAGTTGTTGTATTGTGATACTATGACATTGAGTAACTTTGGTCTCATGTTACCCACATTGCTACAAAGACTGTCAGAAACTCTGCTAAACATCACCAAACAGGAATTCCCTCCCACCACAAACTGAAAGACATAAATGTGATACAATGTTCGCTGGAAGTTTTTCATTACATATGAAACTTGATAGAGCATATTTTCCTGCTAGTTGTATAATATTATATTCACTTCCATATTTTGCTACAAATAGTAAAATTAATTAACGTACAAATAATCAGCAAATATGTCCAGTTATGAACAATAATGATCTTATATTGTATTATATCTTAACAATGTAATGACATCTTTGCAAATGGTTGTGTTTGCAGGTCTTCTTTAAGTTGTCTGTCAAGAAAATTTTTTTGTCAGCATTTACTGAGGAGGACCCCTACGTAAGAAGGTCATCTAAACTGTTTTCCTTTAGCAGTTTGAGAATATTTTACAAGCTTCTTCAGCCTACATGTGACAAGACCCAACACAGAGAGGTGGTGAGACATGCTTCAGATAGTACAAATGTCATGTGGTTACAGAGATGTGTGGATATACACAGAGATACACAGTCAGACGCTGTGTTTCATTCTTAAGAGACTGGACATGAACAGAATAAAAAAAGTACAAATAATTACAAGCTCCAGTTTTTTTAAAACAACTTCAAGTTTACAGTCTTTAAATGCTCTTTATTGTTACTGTTCCAGAACATATATTCCTCTGTATGCTAACATTATGTGTACTACTGATATGATTTTTTTGGTTTTTTGGTTCTCATTCTTTTGCATTTAAATTAAAATAATTGCATTAATTAAGGTCAAAATGGGGATATCATATAACTGCCGTGGACGTAGAAAGTTACTCAGCATCTCTCTTTCTTTCTCTCTCTCTTTCTCTCATTATGTCTCTAAACTGACACTGCTGAGCTGCACAGATCAGCAAGCCAGTGTTACCTCACAGTCCCCTAAGCCCAACCCCCCCCATCCAATCCTCCATCCCTCCTATTTTTAGAGAATGTATCTTTTCTCTATGAAATACAGTAAAATGCACTCAGGACCACATGTCTGCCTCCCTCTGCTGTGTGGTGCTCGGTGACCTTCCTTCATTTTATATAATGCATGAAATATCTATTTTAAAAATAAATATGGGCTTTTCTACCAAGCGTCTCTCTCTCTCTCAGTTCCAGCAAATAAACTTTTATGTTTAAAAGGAATTTTGAGACTGTATTTTATATATGCTAATTTACTTAATATTACACTTTTGCCATAACTAATGATGTTTTAGCAGTATTTGCCATGTTTTTTATTAAAACATACAGTTAATGTACCTGAGTGTCTTCTGTATGGAACTAAAGGTTGACACCTGTTAACATAAAGTACCACTGTGTATTTTGGCCACTCATCCTGCAAAGTCTTAGTTCCTTAAATGTCCCTGAGAAAACTAACATGTTTGTTATTTTGTAAATGCGCTGTGCATGCGTGCAATAACAACTAAAGGAAAAATAATGCAGAGAGCTTTTGTGTAGCCTGTCAGTCCTGCCACCGCTAGATAAACTCTACTTTTAAGGGAGGGATGGAGTAGATATCAATTAAGCCTATAATAAGCCTATAATTTCTGACAAACCACTATTTGGAATTAGTTTCGAATCAGTTGACAAAATAAAGCATATTCTTTAGCTTAAAGACACAGTATCATACTTGAGATGTACAACAAACTACAAAAATATAAGCCAGATAATAATTGGGTAATCTTTTCTCGCTGTGTGAGCACTGTATAGGCAGTTAACAGATTTAATTTTAATAGAATGTTATAGCTGCGGGGAAACAATTAAATTCAATAAGAGTAACTAGGCCTTGAGAACTAATACTAAAAAATAGTACTAACATATGTGCACACACATGCACAATTGTTGGCCTGGTTTATCCTGCATTAGTTTTCTCAGTCAAATTTGTCATGGATATGTTGCTGTGTCATTTCCCACACACATGCTGTTATGCATGATGCATGTTGCATTGCGATGCCCTTTCAGGTCACTGCAGCAGCATTGCTCCAAAATTATCCCATTAGATGCGACAGGATGTGCAGGAAACACTAGCAAATAAGTGTTTCAATACCAATTATCAACTGGAAATGAGGTATGTGTGCGTGTATGTGTCTGGGGCAGTTCTTGGGCTTTGGAGAGTGGGTGTGCTCAGAGAAGAGCAGCCACTCAAAGCTTTTCATTAGTTTTGCCTTGTTTCTCCTCTTTCCCTCTCGAGTGTTAATGTGTGTCTGGACACAATGGGAGGATCTGCAGAATTGTGCTGAGAGGCTGTACACTGTGTTTGCTGGCGCTGTGAAGAGCCTCTTCACTAGGCTTTAGCCACAAAGGCCTTTGGGATGCACCCATGGCTTACTTTGTTCACTGGAAGCATTTCACACGCACCCGGGGCAACAGACAGGCCGGGATGAGGCCTCAACACTCGGCAGAGTTATTGAAAAGTTTTTGTGCTGTTTTTTTGTCTACATTACACACCGCCTCCTCACCTCCTTTTCCACGAATCCTTTCTCATCCTTGTCCTCCAATACCACTGTTGGCCAAACAGAACACTTTTTTCTTATAACATTCTTGATCCTTCTCCTTATTATCCAACTGTAATTGTTACACATGTTGTATACATCACTCAATGATGTCACTCAATCCTTTGACCATGGAAACACTGTTTCCTGTCTTTGCTTTGTTAGCTTTAAAGTTACAGTTGATGCTACAAAGTGATACTTTGATGTTTTCAGCAGTAATTCCATGATTGGACCCCTTCACATCCTCCAACCCCCAAATCAAATCTACTGTGCTAGGCTGGATTATTTTAGGACCTTTTACAACATAACAGGTCACATCACATTATTTTCATTAGGTTATGACCATAGACCTTGTAGTAGTATTCATATTTTATGGATTCAACACGTGCCTTAGCCTTTACATTCATGAGTCATACCGATGTTACAGATATCTACACTGTGTATGTCACGTTGCAGATAAATGTGGAACTAAATGCTGTATTTCCAGTAATCTATTCACAGGCTTGTACTATTATTTTCTTTTTTTTACCGAGTGAACAAAAGATGCAGTTTTTCCTAACATGTCTAGAACCTCCATCTCCACAGCAGCTTATGTTCAGTGTCACATGAAATAATTATGTGTCAGGGTTGGGGCCTGTTGAAATATTAATGGTGGTCGGTGGCCCAGAGCTACTGTATAGTGTATATTTCTGCTCGGGGTGATCGTACGTGCTGATTGGCCTCATCTAGATCCAATGCGCATTTACCAGTATGTGCCATTCTCTGGGGTTTGAACTCACAACCTTTGCACTAGAACCACAGTGCTTTATCCACTGAGCTACAGGAAACAGTTAAAGCTTATATCCTATTTCAAACCGTAATCTCTTTATTAATATCCAACTGGTAGCTGCAGAGTAGATCCACAAACACTTATTAACCATTATATTATATATATTATTAAACCACTGGGCTGAACCAGTAAAGAAGCATTACTATGATCTTTGTATTGTGCTATGAGACGTCTAATTATACGTGTTAGACTGTGATTATTTTAGTCTATCTGTGAGCTGTAATTTTACGGAACCGCATAAATGAAATGAATGGTTGATATTGATGACCACATGATTAATGTATATCTCTGCAGTGGATGTGAAGTCTTCTCTGTCAGACGTGGTGGGTATGTTTGACTGGATGAACTTGCATCTCTGTCTATTTTCATGGGTTATAAAGATGACAAAAATAAAACATGCCGTCTTCTGCAGGGCACTTTGCTAAGGTGTTGTATCACTGAAAACACCAGCAGTCTGTCAGATCAGATTGAGAACAATGCAGTGACACACATCTGCTGAGATGACAAAGTGTACAACTATAAAGAGAGCAGAGCTTTGTGCATCTGTCTGTATAGACATTCATTATTTCCACAATGTAATGTATCATTATGGGGGAACGCTTTAGTATGGGGAACAGCTCACACTTTTAACAGCGTTGCCTGTTAGCTTACATAATGGCTGTTTATTAGTACTTATAAAGCATCAGATTAATTCCTTATTCTGCATGACCATATTGTACATCCCATATGGGGTATTTAAATAAGTAACATAGAGAATGTGAAATACTAGATCAGGGTTATAGACATCAAAACAGTTTGAAATAATAATGATAAAAATCCTGTATTCAAGTGCAACTCTTTAATCAGGACATTTTGCACTGTGTGATTTAAACTAATTATATATATATGACAATAGCACTCGTAAAATATCACTAACATTAGTAATGTCACGTTTGGATGCTTTTCCAATGGTAATCCATCATAAGAACATAGCAGTCTTTTTTCAAATCTGTGCTGTCAATTATTGCTTATGTCTGTGAGACCAAAGGGGAGTTAATTATTATCTGAGAATGAAGTCTGAGCAGTTCAATCCTTTTATGACTGCTTTCGTAAGTCTGAGACTGAGATGCCCATCTTGCCATTAGAAGAGATTCCTGCTGTCTTCTTTAAATTGTAGTGCACATGCTTGCTTACATTATAACCGAGAAAAGGTATATTTACAACTAAAGCCAAATGTATGTATTTTAGTCCTTGAATGTTTTAATAGCAATCACAGACATAAGATAAAATGCTTGTATTTCGTCTTTAAATTGACATGTGCCTATAGTGTGATATTTTTACTATAATACGTTTGTCTGCTAAAACCTGATTGGAAGTTATTGATGAGGTCCCCAAAAGTTAACACAATATTACAATATTACTTGTTTTCAGAAAGCATAAACATTTAACAGACTTAAAGAGATTATAAAACTATACATTTAATAACTTATGTTTATTACTAGTAAAAAGTTTTAGTTTCACTGAAGGAGGACATTAATAGCTGTTTTTCTTCTGCGAGTCATAAATGAATTATCTGTTTATATTGCATAGCTGCAATATGTTTGTTATTCCATCACAGAACAGCCTGTTAGAGTCATGATCAACCTGCGACCTACGGCTTTGTCCTCTCACCTGATAATGATGTAGCTAATCCCAGTACACTTTTTGAGGAGATCGTCATAAAGACCTTGAGACATTCAGTCAGACAGCATATCATAGACTGACAGACAGCATATCATAGACTAGACATAGCAGGTTCAGGTTTAATGCTTCTAATCATACATTAGAATAAAATGCACCTTATTATTTTGGGGATTTTTTAAATTCTTTAAATCTCTTAATGTCAAACTTTTACAAGGACAACGCAAAGCTTTTAATCTGTATGGAAACCATTAAGAAAAACCATTTCAATATTTTGACTGACAAAAATGCTGTGGATTAATGGGAATGTAATAAAATTAAGTGGAGTGATTTATCGGCATGCAGTACAGAGATTTACCATAGGAGGGGTGTTAATCCTCACCCTAACTTTTTAAAAGCTTGCTCCTGTTTATGCTTGTACTGCATATCAAAGCTATACCAAATGACTCAGCACTGGAGTCATTTTATTCACCAGTAACCATCTTTTGTCATCTTAACGCCTAGCGATTATTTTCTCTTGCTACATGTTGTACCATGGTCATTAGTTTTGTTGACAATTTGTAATTTTAACTGGACACTTTTTGCCTGGAAAACCTCAGGAATATTTACGGAATATCTCCCTACCTGTTCCTAAACTCCTACTGTAGCTGTTCCTGAAATGACGTGTTCCTCAACATTTCACTTCTTTAATCTGCTTCCAGTGGTTGATCACAATGGGAATGTGTAATTTATTAAGTTGTTTTAATGTTTCAGAGTGTTGTAATGTTTTCACGGTAGTGAAGCTGCTGTTTATATAGTGTTGCGTTATGATTGACAGGATTAGATGAACACAATCCTCCTTAACCTTCACTTAGAATTACATTTAACAAATCTGTCTTTTAAAGATATGTATTTTAATATTAGACATGCCTTTAAGGGACATTAGTAAATAAATGTATATGTGTTCCTCACTATAGAACTCTGTTGCCGTTTATAAAATTGACCAGAGACTATGGGTGGTGTAGTTTTCCCATGTGGTCTGTTTACTCAGGTTTAGGAAACTGTACAATTGTTAAATATAGTTATTAAGACTGGAGGAGCATCTTAATCTATGACAGACGTTCAGAGGATTGTCTGGGATTTCACCAATACATAAAATCCTGTTACTGCTGCTTTAGTGTGTAATGAAGACATTGATTACTCCTAACATATTAATAACAATGCCAAGAAGCCCGCTGCGCTGCTGGTAGCAGATTTAGATAACATTGAGATTATATGAGCCTGGAGGGATAATGAATGAATGAGCATGCACTCATTGTCCCCAATGGTCATGTCACATTGCACTCATAGCTGGATTACTGGCTGACTTAAACAGCTTAGGGTTTCTTTTCTACATGCACAGCAGTCAGAGCTCCGTGCTTCATCTTAGCCGGTGAAAAGTAAAAGCCTCCACACAGTGCTTGTCTCGTAGTCTCTCAAGGTTTTCTGTCCATGTAGCTGGCCTTTGACAGAAAACAATCAGTCGCTGCCGTTTCAATGCATGTGTTGCCATGGAAATGTCTCTGAAGCTCATTCTCTGATGTGCCTAGCTGATTTATGTTCACAACTCATTGTCACAATCAGCAGCTAACATATCGGTGCTGATATCACAGGCAGAAGCTCTCTTGGCAGTTTAAGGAAGGTTTTCATTTACATTTATGGCTTTTGCAGATGTTTCAACTTAAAGTTGATATTTTATTTGCAGTTGCAGTATGCATTTTATCAGTGCATAAATTCCCTCAGAATTGAACCCATGACTCTGTGTTGCTAGCACCATGTGCTGCCAGTTGAGGTACATGGTTTACAAGGCTTTGTGATTACGCTTAAAAATTGTGATTTTTGGGAAAGCAAACACTTTTCAGACGTATGCTTGGAACAACTGTCATACAAAAACATAGTTAAAGGTTTAGTTTTTTTAGTAAACATTATTCAATTCAGCAGGTGTACCTGGAATTGAATAACAATCTAATGGAACATCTAATGGAATATGTCTCCATATAATGACTCTTTTGTCAGCAGGCTCAATGTAAAGTATTAAGACTGACTAATTCAAATGTCAAATTCAAATATTATTTGTCACATACAAAACCATAAATAGTACGACATGCAGTGGAATGCTTTTAACGACTGTCTTACAGAAAGAAAAGTAAAAATTTTAAGTGAATTTTTGTTTTTGTTGTTTTAAGGCTAAAGGCTGTTAGCGTGTCCGCTAATACTCTGATTTTTATAATTGTGACACTGGTGTCTGCACGGATCTGAGCTCACCGTGGAATCTGGGCCTTAGTGGCTTAGCATTCCCAGTCCACACAAGAGTTTTTTCTCAGTCCACAAGTACGTGTCACAAAAGAGTAAAGCACAAAGAACACAAACATGTTATAGATTCAGACGTTTTTGTAATCTCCTACTGTACTCCTACCTTACTTAATCTCAACTTCATAACGCCCTGAAACATTTGAATTGAAGAGAAGGCATACATACACTTTCGGACAGGATATAGACCCTACACAGACATCTGACTCATTGTGGTGTACTGCAATTTATGATGTTTATCAACCCATACTTATGGCTTTTAAATGAGCTCAACCTCAGAGACCACTGAATGCAAAGTGTTAAATTAATTCATATGTTCTCCTCTGTTGTGGCTTGACAAAAGCGGCTGAGTTTCTAACTCGCTCTTGGAGTCGATGACAGATGAGTCTTTCTGCAGTGTTTGCCCAGGTGTCAGTCCCTCAAACCCGCTCAGCCGAGGGTGCGTCTGACTTTTTAACCTGCTGCTCTCATCGTCCTTGTTGGCCTTTATACTCTCACTATCTTTCTCACACAAATAGCTCCCAAAAGGTTGATTCAGACAAGCCTTTTAAAAAAACAGCAACTTCACTCGTTTTGCAAAGTTTCAGAAGTCACAACTATTATCGGTGCACTTTTTTGTTTCGTTCTGTTTGCTCTAGCTTTCCGAACAAAATCCATCTCAGGGTTGGGAGATTAGAGCTGAATAGAAATGAAATATGTATATGTATCTGATCACAAAGCACGAGGCGAACCTCTGCGTTCACTTCCTGTTTATGTGCAGTGCGCATGCTTTAACTAGCCCGGCTAAGCATTCTGTTCACTCCAAACCCCATTTATCAACACAGCAGAACTCACCCTGCGCAACAGTTTCAGGTTTTATGGCCTAAGAATAAAGTGCATAATTACTTTGGTTAAAAAAGTATGACCTGAGGCACTTGGCAAAGATAAGTTTACTATGCATCACACTGTGTCTTATTAAAGACCGTTGATCTTTGTAGCAACATAGTCCGGAATACATTGAAATTAGTCCGCTAATAACCAGGATGTCTCACTGGCAGCAGGCTAATAAAGAGAAGACCTGGCAAACTTAAGGACTTGTCAATCAGCACATGTTGTTTAGTCTGGGTTTGAGGAGGTGTGGTGGAAGCATATGGTTTGATCCTGACTCCTCCTGCACATTTTATTGCTCTGTAATTGTGCAAGAACCGACGGTTAATCCTACAACTAATATCAGTACAGTCCAGCCCCGATGAAATGTCAGATGAGTCCATGAATAACTTCAGAGAATCCATTTCTTTGAAGCTGAAAGATTTAAGGCGGCTCAAATTAGTTTATGTCGTAATGAAGACACAAGCATGATCAGCACCGACATAACAAGACAGAAAATCTTTTGTTTGACATAATGATTTATGTGACATATTGACATACGTGACATTTTACGGTAGATGTTATTATCATATTTTTTTTGATCACATGATCATATTATTTTTTAAGTAAATCTGTTTAAAGTGATTATTGCCAGAAAAATAAAAATAGATAAAATAATAATAATAAAATAGCAGGAGAAAGTGCTAATAGTTTTATTTCTTGATGTGAATGTAGTAAAACGCTGTTTGTTTTTTCCTTGTGTCAGGAATGAAAGTGATTAGAACGCTGTAAAGGAAATTGGCTTTCTTTAAGGTCTGTTTTTCTAAGGGTCTCCAACATAACAGATCGCTCATGGCCATCAGCACCTCTGCTCAGGTAAAAGCACTTCCTCTTTCAGCCTCTGCCACTCTCTATTTGCTCAGCCTGATTCACGGAAGAAAAAAGAGAGAACAACTTTTAAACCTTGTCGCACCAATAAAAAGAGCCAGACATGAAAGAGGTACAGAGGTGAATTGAATACGGCGCGGCTGATGTTTTTTTTTGCTCTCCCCTCCTCTCCATCTCTCTGCTGCCCTCACATTCTCTCTCTCTCTCCCTCACTTGCTCACTCTGTTTCCCTCGCTGAAAGACTGGCGTGGGTGATTCATCACTGCGCTCTGTCAAAAGCCTTTTCCACAACATGATGAGAACAATGTGCCTGTGATTGGGATGGAGAGGCACAGATTGAGAGATAGATGCAGGCCTCTGCTCTTGTGTGCTCTGCTCCCTGCAGACCTGCCTTCAACCCTGACACCATTTTAAAGCATTTAACACTCTGAAACTAACCAATCTAAATGAAATCATGCAAAAGCTGTGTGACACGTGTGTGAGATTGGACCCTGTGCCAAAACAACTGCCATGCTACGTTTGGACTTAATACACAAAGACAAAAGCCTGACCACTCGTTTGGCCTTCATACTGCCAACAAGTCAGGACAGACTTCCGCCAATATTGTCCATCTTATTCTTTTTCTTCTTCCTTGACGTCATCTACTTGTTGTTCGTCTTTCCGTGCCTTCCTCTCTGATCTCTTTTTTTCTATTCGCCTTTGCCTCAGTATTATCTTTTGTCCACAATTCAGCCCATGTGAGAGCTGAGCAAATATCATCAGAGATCTCGTTTAATTCACGGTCACAGGCCGCCATTATGCTGTCATCAATAGCATTATCACAGCCCATTACCATGCCAGGCATGTTTGTAGGCCAAACCCTGTCCTTCCCCTCCCCTCCAACACCAGTAAGATTACAATCACAGGGCATATTCCCTATCACAGTGGTTGTCATATAATGGCTGGTGATTACTGATATCTGTCCCACTGAATGTGAACCATCTTTTGAGTCACGTACATCAGTTATCACCTGATAAACTGCTTACATTGGTAGGCTGCACACAGCATTATCACCCTCATTGTTCCATAAAGTGGTCGTATAATGAGAATCTTTTCAAATGTACGAGTTTAATAACGTTGAAATTTCACGTTAGTTCTGCTGCTAAAGGGTCTACAGACCCGGTAAGATTGGAGTATTGGCAGAGTGGGCTGTCCTGAAACCTCAACATGGCTTCTATTAAGGTGTTGCTGGTTACCTCAGATATGTAGAGGGTTTTTCATGTAGAGTATTAGAGACAGTGATGGAGATCTGTACTGGTTACAGAATGCATGGGCGTGCTACTGCAGTTGTTGTTACCGCAAAACAAGCATTTTGTTCTGGCAAAGGCAATACTGTCTGAAATGATTAAGAAACGTGGAGAAATGGTGTAAGAGTTTTGAGCCTGGTGCAGTAGGTAAAGCAGTCCAGCCAAAGCCACAGAAATTTTTTGAGGCCTCCTGGCTTTTTACGTCTGTGTGAACTGGAAGTTGCAACCCAACTTCACTGTTCATTTCCCTTAGAATTACTGCTGGGAAACTGGATCAAAGATAAACAAACAGAGATGCACTTCCTTACACAGCAAAATTAATTAGGGGTTTGGCTTCTCACACCTCCCATCAATATCTATAACGTAATTGGAATAGACAGCTATGGAAGCTTCTGTTGGTAAGGGTATACACAGAGATATGCATAACCAAAGGATGGGTATTTTTCAATGGTAAATAAGTAATATTACATGACTAAAAACGACGGGGCAGCC
>JAZGTJ010018924.1:0-11170 GCA_036877575.1 Botia almorhae | reverse complement strand
GACACTACTTTTTCCAGTATTTTGGAGATGTATGGAAGGTTTGAAATTGGTCGATAGTTTTCTAATTCATTGGGATCTAGGTTTGGTTTCTTTATAAGAGGTTCGGACTCAGTCTCCCATAATGCCTCAAGCCTGGGACTGATCACTTCCTCCTCACATCTGTTATCAATTACCATTTCCTAGTTAAGCCATTCCCATGTTTATACTCATTGCGAAGTCTTGCTTTGCCCTTGCTATCAACTGAGTGTTTTCTCTTGCATTTTGGTTAGTACTGTGTTGACTCTTGGATTGTTTATCGTTTTTGCCTGTTTGCTGCCCGCCCCGATCTTTGGACTGTTTTGGAATTTTGTGATTGTTATCTGATTGTATTGTTATTATCTGATTGTCTCAACCATTGCCTGTTCTTCGTTTTTGCCTTGCCCTCTCTCCTCTGTTTCTGTTTGCCAGTTATTGACCCTTCCTGTTTGATTACACTGAATAAAATGCTGCACATGGATCCCAGTGCTTCTGACTCGTCATTACAACCACAGAGATAAGAGGTGAGTGGACAGGTTATGGACCTATAGTTGTGGATAACATGAAGTTGGTAAATTACTGTCCTTGACTGTCGTAGGAGTCGTCGAGTTGTGAATAGTTACCACCTTCCTTTTATTCATACTGGTACTGGTACTGAATCTCAGACTGATGAAACTGACATTTTCCTGCCTTGAGAAACAGATTGTATTCCTGTAGTTTCTTGAGGACCTTAGCATTGTGTTGCCGATGTTCTACTAGGTTCTGGTAGTATATTAAGATGTCATCTATGCAGAGTAGGACGGTGAGGGAACTGCTGGACTACCTCATGCATAAAGTCCTGGAACAAGGAGGGGGCATTTATCAGTCCATACGTCATGACAATACTCAAAATATCCAGTAGGAATCACAAAAGAGGTCTTTCATTCACCCCCCTCACGTATCCAGATGATGTTATAAGTGCTGTGGAGGTTTAACTTGATAACGGTAACTCCTCGGAGATGATCAAGGATGGCAGGGACAAGAGGAAAGGGGTATTGGTACTTGACTAATCTTATTGAGGGCTCTGTAGTCAATATTACAATTTTATTTATATACCACTTTTTCACAATACATGGCCACAGCCTCCATCCTTCTTGACCACAAATAGTTTGAAGCAGCAGGGAGGTTTATGGTCAAATGTAACCCTGTTGTAACGCCTCCCTAATGTACTCCACGATTGTCTCCTGTTTGGACAGTATGAGAGGCTAGATCTTGCCTCTTGGTACTGGTTCACCTGGGAGAAGATTAATGGAGAAGATAGTGAAGTTCACTAAAAACTTTTTGAAAATGAGTCACAAAATGTCTAATGACTTTCACGATTCTGGACTGCTGTCATAATGTCTTTTCCCACTGCAGTGCTCTCCCTGTTAAATTATAATTGTTAATTATATATACTAAAAGGATATTTCCACTCTCTGTCGAGAATTTTTGAAGCTGCATCTCAAGGGTCAATAAACACTGCAGAAGAAATCCACTGCACTCCACCGAACCAGAGTAGGACATCGGGTTGGCCATGGTACTTGCGATGATAGTAGGTGACAAAGAACTGAGCAGCACAGTGATTTGTGTGGTGGTTGCTGGGTTACTAAGTGAGCGGCTTACTAACTGATTGAAAGTAAATCATCAGTTCTTGGAAGGGGTCATTTTGTGGTGTGCTCATGCTGTCATATACTGCCATATACATATCAGCCGTCTCTGGTCCGGTCTTTTGTTAGAAAACACACTGTGCAGACCAGTAAGTATAAACTAATTAAACTCTTTATTAACAGTATTGAAAATCAGATTGCAGGTAAAATTGAATGGGCAGCAACAGCAAAGACGAAGATGAGTTTCATACCAAGTAGCCACACCAACACAGTCACAGATCGTAAACGTAATCTTTCTTTTGTTGCAGGTAGTATTCATGGAGACTGGGAAACCAGGATGGACTGGAGCAAGGAGAGGAAACGAGAACAAAGAGATGAACATCTCTTCATCAAAGAGATGAAAAGATGAGCAGAAAGTGCAATATACAAAGTGTGCCATGTTATAAATTATGTACAATTAATAAATTAAGGGCAGTTATATAGATGTTCTGTGAGGATATATGAGAATATACAGGTGTGAATAAGTATAGATGTTACAATATACAGATATAAATAAATATACAGATGTACAAATATACAGATGTGCTATGGGTAAATATGCAGATATGAATAAATATACAGATGTACAAATATACAGATGTGCTATGGGTAAATATGCAGATATGAATAAATATATAGATGTACAAATATACATCTATAAAGGTAAATTAGGTAAATATACAGATGTATGTATATAAATGTGATGCGTTGGGCAGTCTTCACTACCCGCTGCAGTGCCTTGCAGTCAGCGACAGAGCAGTTCCCATACCAGACTGTGATACAGCTGGTCAGGATGCTCTCTATCGCACAGCAGTAGAAGTTACCCAGTGTGTCAGCAGACAGGTGGTTCTTCTTTAGTGTTCTCAAGAAGAAGAGGCGCTAATCGGCCTTCTTGACCAGGCTGTGGGTATTGATTGACCAGGACAGGTTCACGGAGATGTGGGTCCCCAGGAATTTGAAGCTGGAGACACGTTCGACAGCCATGTCATTGATGTAGATGGGGTCATGAGTGCCACCTTGAGTCGAAGATCATTAATAAAACATTCATAGTTGAATGAGCTTATGTCCAAAAGCTCTTGTCGGGTGTAGGATGTAAAAGCAAAGCTGTTCTGGATGAACAGACCAGAAATGAGCAGGAATAACAATGCTATTTTGCAAAATCTGAAGAGACGCTGAGCCTTGCGTTGTGCACGCGCCCCCATCTTGGTCAACTGTCAACTATTTACGTATATATTCAGGTGGGTACAAATCAAACAGATAGCAGTCTCAACCATAGACAAAACCATACAATGCATGTGTGGAATGTCCTTATATCCGGTGCTGGTGTGATGAGGTGATTGGTGGCAGCTGGTGACAATTAGTACTCAGGAGATGGTGAACAGCATGGCCGGGTAAGGGTGAAGCCTGGCGACAGTTCTGTTACAATTGTATTCAAAGGCTGTTTAAATTGATGTTTGTCTGATGGTGTTCAAGTGGCACTATAATTTATCACAAAAATGAAAGGGATGGATTTGACTTCTGTTACTGTTGGGTGTTTTAAATGGTTCTTGTATTGGCTGGCAGCCTTTAACAGTGTATAATAGCAGTTTAATAACGGGTTTAATAGCAATTAAGCAATAAATACAAGACCCCAAACCACAAATGAGTTTTATGACATTCAAGTAAGCTACTGTTTAGAAATGTTTAATAGCTTATATGTTTTAAAATATTAGAAGAAATACAAGTTAAACATCAATCAAGAAAATACCAGACTATTTAATAAATTTTTAGACCCTGGCGGTGTGGTCCTTCAATAAAAGCACAGTTTTTACTAAACCCCCAAATTCTGTGCACTTTTTAAAATATATCTCATTATGCCTGTGTCTCCACAGCTGTGAGTGACTGCCGAGAGCTAGAGAAAGACAAGAGAGAAGCACTGATTTACCCACCTTTTTCCAGCTCGCCTTGATTTATTCACATCTGCCTGATTTTCTGATCATTACAAGTAAAATATTTAAATTTGTACAAAAAAAGAAAGAAAATTGTTCAAAAAGAAAACTACTTGGAATGCATGTGCTTAGAAACATAATTAGGCTAAATACACTTTGGCCTTTTTTTGTTTTCTGTATACATAATCCCATTACACATACTCAATGTTACACAAATTGTCACACACAAAACACATTATAACATATCTAGTTATCACAGCATAATTGAGTGCAAATAAGACAGCACAGAACCACTATACAAACCATTCATTATATCATTTTGGTGTTTGCAATTCATAGGCGTATTCATGGGACAATAATAATGTTTGGGTTTCAGGAGATTTTTGCTTTCGTTATACTCAGCAGTTCTGGTACTGTGTTGGGTTGGAAAAATCTGTGACGTATGACACAAACCTGGCTAAGGTGCAGTGTCAAATATCACCACCAGGGGGCTCTGTTGCTCTGCTGTTGGAGCTGTTCTTAGCCTTGTTCTTTGAATCTTGTCATTGTTCGATATGACCAGTGGCCATATACAGCCTCAATGAACTGATTCCCTTGTTTCAGGTTTTTCTGTCAGACAGTGGTGTTGGATGTGTGCTAGACAGAGTATCACCTACAATAATCATCTTTCCCAGGATGAGTGTGTCTTTGTATCATAGTCATCGCAGTGGTATCGAAAGACACAATGCAGCATGGTTTTCTATCATGGAATGGTTGACAACACAATATGTTTTGTGCATGTGTGTGTGTCTTGGTGTGCTGTCATGCAAGGGTTGTCTTTACATGAAACAGCACTGCTGACAGAAAAGAATTTTTTCTCAACCAATTTATTTATCCTTTTAGGCAATGTTCCCTGTTCAGAAATGTAAATTGAATCAATCTGAGTCTGACTTTTAAAGACTTTCAAGTGGGATTTAATTAGAAGCCAAGGCGCAGAGTTTTAATGAGAGAGGGGAAGGAGAGAGGGGGAGAAGAGAGCGAGAGTGAGAGAGATGATGTTTTGATAGGATCATTTGGGAGAGGTAAAGGACACACACCGCGCTGATTATCTGGTTTTCTTTGCAGCTTTGACCTCTGACCTCACTGGCCGTGAGCTGGGTGACATCATTAAACATTCCATTTCATACAATTGCTTAAAATAAAATCTCACACAATGTGGTTTTTGAATCTAAAATTTTTTTCTCTCTCTTTTTTCTGATGTATCCTGCATAAGTTTGTGTGACCCACCTACTTTTAGATTTTTTTACTCTTAATACTGTTACTAGACTTAGCTGGTATTTTATTTTTTAGTTGTTTTACTTTGCATAGTTGTGTTGATGGTTTTCAATAAGTGTATGTCACACAACCTGTCCATATTGGCATATTGCATAATTTGGCTGTTTTCTACCATGTGACAGATGAATTTGTGCCACAGCCTTTTTCCTTAATAACCCATTTTATTTTGCTCAACCAATGTTTATTTTGTTACTGTAGCTTTTAGTTGTATTATTATTATTGCTATTATTGTTCATTAGTAGTTCATTTATTAGTATTTGTATAGTGTAGTAGATCATATTTAGCCAGAATTGATAGATCAAGCAGAATATATCAAAATATGCCAAACTATGCCCCAGATATGCCAACAATGAATATGCCAATCTTACAGATCCAAGGTTCAGATCCAGTTCATTAGATCTTGCGCTAGGTCTCACTAGAACTGTCCTTTATCAGAGAAATGCAAACACATGTAAACACAGCAGGCAGGAGACAAGTGATGATGGAATAAAATGAGCAGAGTTTGTTGAATAATGTGCTAAGTTTGACTTTATCTGACTATCAAGTTCAATTAGTGTTATTATACCAGAGACAGTGGAGAAATGACTGATTCTCAACATTATGATATTGAAAATGTCGAGATGGAGACCTATCTGTTAAAAACTTTTTTTACCCCTCCCATTCTGAGAAATTGCTGAATGATAGAAAAAGCAGGTAGTGCTTCATTGTTGTCCGGGACGCATTAAGATGCCTATTTACACTACTAGTAAAATGTGCATTATCAACTACCTTCCAAATGTGATGTGCTGTTTCGGATCCTGTTCACCCAAAATGGATTCTAGCAGGTCAAAGGGAGCGAGAGCAAACAGATTATAGTAAACAGGGAATACTTAGAGAACAAGAGACAGTGTCAACCATCAATTAAGGAATAGAAGTAGAAGAATTGGCAAGAAAGAAGGAAAGATGAGAGACAGAGAGAAAGAGAGAAAGAAGAAATGGGTTAGAAAGGAGGGGGACTAAGAGAGGAAGAAGACAGGCAAGGAAGAGTTTTTTTAATTCCTTAATAAATTAATGGCTGCTCTCTCTCTCTCTCTATTTCTCTGTCTCTGCATCTCCACTCAGATGCAGACAGGGATGGGGGGTGAGGGTGCTGCCAATGAAATAATAAATAAATGCATAAATAAGTGAAGAGATACACATGAGGCACAGCACTCAACACAGGAAGCTCTCTCTCTATATCTATCTGCCTTTCTCTATAGTTTAATCTCCTGAGTGATGGGCTTTAACTTCAAGCAGCTGGAAGTATTGAAATATTTAGAGATCACTGGGAAAGGGTGAATGCTAATTTCGGGCAGTCCTATGTGCCCGCCTTTAAAGCACCAAGTGCCAGGTCTCTGGTGACCTTGGGCTTTGTGAAGGGAAAAGAACTTTTGGCATGCTAACAAGGCACGTGTAAAATGGTTGCATCGTTGCACCCAGATGTGAAAATATGATGCAATGGTCTTGTTTTGAGCCATAATCATAGATTACTTAGTAAAGAAGTAACACTTTTTTTACAAGCAATAAAGATGCAGCGATGTAAACTCTTTAGTCTCCTGGTGGCCGCCCAACACTGCTACTATTGTTTTATTCTTGTCACTGGAAACAGATTTGGTGCATTTGGTGTAATTGACAAGTATATGAAAGAATAAAAAATCTACATATCTCAGACATATTAGTGAGATCAAGACAGGTGGCATATCAGTTGTAAAAATTCAATGCCAGAAACCTCACTTGCTATCATGCATAATAGGCTATAACCATGCAAATGGTCTGCTTTGGGTTCACTCAAACATTTGTCATCATCTAGACATGCTCGTGTTTCCACACACTTTCTTTCTAGAGACTTTCTAGAGACACGTATTGCTCCTGAGTTAATGATATCCCCTGCTGCAAACTTGCAATTAATTTGTGTTAATTCAAACAAAACTGAGTTGTTTACCAGTAGTGAAAACCACCCAGCAAACCTTTGGTCACAATGGACAATTTGCTGCTGCTGGCAAAGAAGAATATTTGGCAAATACCTGTCACTGCTGGCAGCTATAACAAAGCTGTGACAAATTACAGCTGTAAAATTGTCCACTGAAGTGATTATTCATCACAGTTTGAATTAACCAAATTCTACTACTAATACAATAACCATTACAAATGTTTGCTTCTGTTTTCAGGTTGTTTTGATATTTTACTGGAAAACAAGCCAATAATACAGATTACAAAAAATGTTTTTACAGGGTAAGCACTATGGGGTATTTAAAGTATGTAAAAAATAACAAACATGGAGGTTTTTTTTGCACCTGGTCTTTGTTTTATATGATGAAGAACATTCTTCATTACTTCTCTTTATAGCAAAAATCATAACAAATATGAGGTTGAGCAAATAATAACAGAATTTTATTTATGGGTGAACTAATAAAAAGAAAGATTGTTGCATCTAATCTAAAAATGGAGACCCTCCCTACTATGAGATATGATTTACAGATGAGCTGCAGGGAAACATCTTGTTGCACTTATCCCTGCCACTATAAGCACTGTGACCGACTCCAAAGAGTCTGCTAGAGATGCACAAACCCTCACACACACAAGCAACCATGGAATACAGGGTCTGTATTCTAATTACAGACAGATTTACAAAGCTAGACACAATAGTGTGGAAGAAAGAACTGTGTGACCTGTGACACTTTCACATTGTTTTGGCCCTGGGTGTCCTGGCCCTGGGTGTCCTGGTGACCTACAAACATAAATGTATTTACACCCAAACTCAGAGATAGAAATACACACATACACATATATCCATGGAACCTCACATTTAGTACTGTGGTTGAGTAATGTTGCCACATGCTAATGCCATACTTTGATATTCTGTATATTGTATGTTTTTAACTGCTTGTCTAATTACAGCACACGTAGGCTTTACACACTGATATGATTTGTTTTTAAATCTGATGTTTAATGTGATATGGCCAGACTGATGCCGACAACCTGACAATACGACCCCATTCATTGCAATACTTTACGATAACATCGTTTGATTGTAAAACTACAACATGTTTGTAAGAGATATGTGAGAGATATATGAAAGAGAAACAGTAAATATGCAGGTTTAGTTTCAACCTGTCAAATAACTAAATTGAGAAATGCAGATCTGAATTTGCATCTATTTATACGACATGTTTCTTCATTATTGAACCGTAGTACAAAACATCAATGCATGAATGAATACATAAAAATACTATCATTAATCTATGCTACATTGTGAGAGAAAGTATTATATAAAGGTATTAGTACAGTTAATGTGAAAAAGGACTATGTGCTAAATGTGGAAAGTGTATTAATTATGGTCTATAGCTGCTCGTTTCGACACAAAGGCATGGAGAGCTGGATCAATTAACACCAGCGGGAAAGACTCATGCCAAGTGCCAAGAGTCTTAATGGAGACATGTGCAAGTCATTACCACAAACACACTGAAAAAGATGGGCTGTGTGAGCATTGCCTATTTCTGAACTTGCATGCAAAACCTGCAGGTGAAAGAGCAGTAATCCAGAGCGACAGTATCTGGGCCTCAGAGTGCAGCATGACCTTCTGAATCTCAAGACCATCTTCTTTGCCAACAAGTCTAAGAAAGAGAGAGAGAGGCAATGCTGACAAGGGGTTTGGGTAACTCTTTCAAACAGTCTGCTAAAACACAACAAATAAAATAAAAATGGGGTTTATAAATAGGGTGCAATTTAAAAAAAAAGGGTTCTGTATCACATCACATTGAATATTGAAATCTTTTATGTCCACTTGTATTTTCAAGAAAGCACAAAACACCAGTTTGACCTGCTCTGCATCTGTTGTAGTGTGCTGGAATAGTCTATGGGGACAAACTAACAACTCTGTTTTTGTGCATGCTGATGAAAGGTAACAACTGAATCTGAAACTGAAATGTCCTCCATGATATCCTGTGAGAATGGACCATAATATTCTGACCTCTGTCACATTCACACTCTTGTGATAGTTTATTTTTGAACACACTCATAAACACTCATAAACACAAGCATTTTAAGCACTTTTGTCTTCACTGCAATGTCAATGGAAATGAGGTGCCCAGCTGTGTTACACAGAGGGCCACTGGCTACATAGAATGACCCTTGTGTGGGTGTGTGGGTTTGAAAATATGGTTTACGAGGACACAAATGTGTATAATAATGTAAACATGGTTTACGGGGACACTTCCTGTGTCATTTAGTGTGTTAAAACATACTAAATGGTTGGAATTTTTGTTATTTAAAAAATGCCAAAAGTTTTCAAATGCTCTCTCAATTGTAAGTCACTTTGGAAAAGGGTCTGCTGAAAAAATGTGTAAGTGTAATGTAAATAAATAAGTTATGGTACATCACACTACGGGCTAAAACCTGCAACATATCACACACTTTTCCAGTGATTTTAAAAGACAGCCATGTTATGTCAACCATCACACATTTAATGTATAGTGACTTCTGCATGTTGCAATTATCACTTTCATGACACATTTCTTTTCGCAAACAGCCATGTCTCTTATGTTTGGTGTGCTCATGTCCAGTCTCCCGCTGCTGAGGCATGTGATGATTGCTGTGAACAGACCACCCGTGTCCCTCTCGCCGCACTCATCCTGCGCAATTCAGCACCAGACCTCCACTGTTAACACTGCTGTGGCCACTGCCTAGTTGTACACTAAATTAACCAACATAAATTGGTCGAACGGAGCAAAAAAACGGTTTAATGGCTGCTGTCTGCAAGAAAACAGAGAGTGGGTAGACAGAGAGAGTTTCAAAGGAAAACAAGACCTAGCCAGAATTAAAGATTGCTTGTAAAGTTAACACCAAAGCCAGACAGAACTGAATGCTCTGGATTTCAGATATTCCCTTTGAACAGAGAAATTCTTTAATAACTAGAGACTTTTTGGACTATTTTTGGTACTCGAGAGCAGCATAGGGAAAAAATAAAGCCACATACACAAGAAAAGCAGGAAACTGTAAAGAAATAGAAGAGTTTAACTTGTGGAATAGTTAGTTGAGGGGCTAGAGGAGTAAGCAGTTACAGTAAAAGATGAAAGATATTGACTCCCTTGTGGGTTCTTTGGACTGTCGACACTAACCTTGCACAACACAACACCTTGCACACACCTTACAGACGACACAAGTTTACAGAGAAGGTCACAGCAGACTGTTAGGAGAAGGCTTGACAGTGTGTGTGTTTAAGTTTAAATTAGTTTCTCTTTAGACTGTTATTTAACTCCGTTCTCCCACCCTTTAATAGTTCACTTTCTCACTTTTCTTGTCTTTTTCTGTATTTAATTTCTTTTCTTGCTTTCTGTCTCATCCTTGTTTTCATCTGTTATCATCTTTAAGAAACAACTACAAGAGACAGACATAAAATGTAATATTAAACAGAATAAGACCTGCTATAAGAATATTCCAACAATATCTGGACTAGTAACTAATTTACAAAAGCAGTATAAATTGATAGGCAGTTATGACAACATCAATGTAAAGGGTAACTTTTGCTCAGTACTTAACAAATATTTAGCCAATTACTCATTTACTCATATTACTGCATAATAATTGTTTATTATGCAGTAAAAATAAAGGTTTTTTAAATTAATTATTTTATTTTATAAAAGAAAATTCATGATTTTTGTCATTATCCATCAAAACTAGACTATTATTGTTAAAAGACAGATTAAGAAACAGATTAAACTGTGTAGGTCCCCACTTTACAAAAAGGTACCCTGACAGTTTACTGATGGTAACTGATAATAAATGGTTAGTTGGTCAAATGGTCACTTAATATTTTTGCGTTATATTCTTCCCTAATATCGAAGTCTGATGTAGATTTTATGAATCAAATTAATTACAAAATATAATCATACCTAATAACAGGTGCATATAAGCATAAAGCAAATTGTTCAAAATAGTGCTAGCTACAAATTTTAAAATCCCAAGAAGTGTAAAGAATATGTCATATTCACATCCCCACAGCATCAACATTTAAACTGTGACTGTACAGTCACATATATTATACATGCACATACATTTTGTATTTTAAATGCATAATGCTGTAATATGTATTTTGTTCCTGTCTGCTAATGAATCAACGCTTCCCACATGTTTTTAGATTAGATTAGATTCAACTTTATTGTCATTACACATGTATGAATACAGGGTAACGAAATGCAGTTTAGCATCTAATCAGAAGTGCAAATAGCAGAA